>JAWNNL010000249.1:0-14848 GCA_035045005.1 Liodrosophila aerea
TTTTGATTTGATTTTAATTTGATTTGATTTGATTTGATTTGATTTGATTTTATTTGATTTTGATTTTGATTTGATTTTGATTTGATTTAATTTTGATTTGATTTAATTTTGATTATGACAATCAGCTGTTCGCAGCTGTTCCATACAAAATTTTGTGTGTGACCAAAGAAAGTACGGAAATGACGGTCACACTAAAAGTTTTAGCATAATCAGCTCCGAAGCTGATTTAGATTTTGATTATCTTGCTGTGAGACCGTTCACCCTTGTGTGACCGTTTACTATGTAGAAAACTAGTGGCAACACTTGGTGTTTATTACAGATATTTGAAAATAGAATACTTTGTAAGCATTCTGCAATTTTATAATAAATTACTGAATTATTTAAAGTTTTAAATAAGTTTTAGAATTTGAAGAGAAAGAGGACCAGTGTCATGGCAAGGCTGCCAGATGTTCTGAAAATCAAAAGCAAATCAAAATCAAATCAAAATCAGTTTCAGGAATCCCTATACTGTTTTAAATAGGGGAACTGAAAAGTAAATAAATAACTCATGAAAATGAAAAAATCCTTAAATAAATTGAAAATATCTTTTTAATTTAATTTGCAATAAAACTTGAATCAATAAAGCAGCAAAATATAAATACAAATGGCGTCAAATGACTCAGAAAGCTACAGTCGGATGCAACCGACATTAGGAGACCCTGTACTTTCCTTTGTACTCACACACACGCTAGCAAACACTCACACATGCACACATATCGTATAGTCGCACGCTTCCCCTTGTCTATACCGTAAACTTTAATCTCGAATATCTTCGGTGTTTGTTATTCGATTGAGCCACAATTCACAGCACAGATAAAGGTTATCATAAGGTTGTTGCATGCCAAAGCACAAGTTTGTATCATACGGACGGACGGACAGACGGACATGGCTATATAGACTCAGCTCAGTAAAATCAATTTTAATTTGATTTTGATTTTGATTTTGATTTGATTTTGATTTTGATTTTGATTTTGATTTTGATTTTAATTTGATTTTGATTTTGATTTTGATTTGATTTTGATTTTGATTTAATTTTAATTTGATTTTGATTTGATTTTGATTTTGATTTGATTTTAATTTGATTTTGATTTGATTTTAATTTGATTTTGATTTTGATTTTGATTTGATTTTAATTTGATTTTGATTTGATTTTAATTTGATTTTGATTTTGATTTGATTTTGATTTGATTTTGATTTTGATTTTGATTTTGATTTTGATTTGATTTTGATTTGATTTTGATTTTGATTTTGATTTTGATTTGATTTTGATTATGACAATCAGCTGTTCGCAGTTGTTCCATACAAAATTTTGTGTGTGACCAAAGAAAGTACGGAAATGACGGTCACACCAAAAGTTTTAGCATAATCAGCTCCGAAGCTGATTTTGATTTTGATTATCTTGCTGTGAGACCGTTCACCCTTGTGTGACCGTTTACTATGTAGAAAACTAGTGGCAACACTTGGTGTTTATTACAGATATTTGAAAATAGAATACTTTGTAAGCATTCTGCAATTTTATAATAAATTACTGAATTATTTAAAGTTTTAAATATGTTTTAGAATTTGAAGAGAAAGAGGACCAGTGTCATGGCAAGGCTGCCAGGTGTTCTGAAAATCAAAAGCAAATCAAAATCAAATCAAAATCAGTTTCAGGAATCCCTATACTGTTTTAAATAGGGGAACTGAAAAGTGACTTTCCATTCATTAAAAACAATATGCATACAAATCTACAATTAACTCTTCTCTAATTTAAGCAAATTAAATATATTGTTATGAATTTATTGAAATGTAAATAAATAACTCATGAAAATGAAAAAATCCTTAAATAAATTGAAAATATCTTTTTAATTTAATTTGCAATAAAACTTGAATCAATAAAGCAGCAAAATATAAATACAAATGGCGTCAAATGACTCAGAAAGCTACAGTCGGATGCAACCGACATTAGGAGACCCTGTACTTTCCTTTGTACTCACACACACGCTAGCAAACACTCACACATGCACACATATCGTAAAGTCGCACGCTTCCCCTTGTCTATACCGTAAACTTTAATCTCGAATATCTCCGGTGTTTGTTATTCGATTGAGCCACAATTCACAGCACAGATAAAGGTTATCATAAGGTTGTTGTATGCCAAAGCACAAGTTTGTATCATACGGACGGACGGACAGACGGACATGGCTATATAGACTCAGCTCAGTAAAATCAATTTTAATTTGATTTTGATTTGATTTTGATTTTGATTTTGATTTGATTTTGATTTGATTTTAATTTGATTTTGATTTGATTTTGATTTTGATTTGATTTTATTTTGATTTTGATTTGATTTTGATTTTGATTTGATTTTGATTTGATTTTGATTTTGATTTGATTTTGATTTTGATTTTGATTTTGATTTGATTTTGATTTGATTTTGATTTTGATTTGATTTTGATTATGACAATCAGCTGTTCGCAGTTGTTCCATACAAAATTTTGTGTGTGACCAAAGAAAGTACGGAAATGACGGTCACACCAAAAGTTTTAGCATAATCAGCTCCGAAGCTGATTTTGATTTTGATTATCTTGCTGTGAGACCGTTCACCCTTGTGTGACCGTTTACTATGTAGAAAACTAGTGGCAACACTTGGTGTTTATTACAGATATTTGAAAATAGAATACTTTGTAAGCATTCTGCAATTTTATAATAAATTACTGAATTATTTAAAGTTTTAAATAAGTTTTAGAATTTGAAGAGAAAGAGGACCAGTGTCATGGCAAGGCTGCCAGATGTTCTGAAAATCAAAAGCAAATCAAAATCAAATCAAAATCAGTTTCAGGAATCCCTATACTGTTTTAAATAGGGGAACTGAAAAGTAAATAAATAACTCATGAAAATGAAAAAATCCTTAAATAAATTGAAAATATCTTTTTAATTTAATTTGCAATAAAACTTGAATCAATAAAGCAGCAAAATATAAATACAAATGGCGTCAAATGACTCAGAAAGCTACAGTCGGATGCAACCGACATTAGGAGACCCTGTACTTTCCTTTGTACTCACACACACGCTAGCAAACACTCACACATGCACACATATCGTAAAGTCGCACGCTTCCCCTTGCCTATACCGTAAACTTTAATCTCGAATATCTCCGGTGTTTGTTATTCGATTGAGCCACAATTCACAGCACAGATAAAGGTTATCATAAGGTTGTTGTATGCCAAAGCACAAGTTTGTATCATACGGACGGACGGACGGACGGACGGACGGACAGACGGACATGGCTATATCGACTCAGCTCAGTAAAATCAATTTTAATTTGATTTTGATTTGATTTTAATTTGATTTTGATTTGATTTTAATTTGATTTTGATTTGATTTTGATTTGATTTTGATTTTGATTTGATTTGATTTTGATTTGATTTTAATTTGATTTTGATTTGATTTTAATTTGATTTTGATTTGATTTTGATTTTGATTTGATTTTGATTTGATTTTAATTTGATTTTGATTTGATTTTGATTTGATTTTGATTTTGATTTTGATTTGATTTTGATTTGATTTTGATTTGAATTGATTTGATTTGATTTTGATTATGACAATCAGCTGTTCGCAGTTGTTCCATACAAAATTTTGTGTGTGACCAAAGAAAGTACGGAAATGACGGTCACACCAAAAGTTTTAGCATAATCAGCTCCGAAGCTGATTTTGATTTTGATTATCTTGCTGTGAGACCGTTCACCCTTGTGTGACCGTTTACTATGTAGAAAACTAGTGGCAACACTTGGTGTTTATTACAGATATTTGAAAATAGAATACTTTGTAAGCATTCTGCAATTTTATAATAAATTACTGAATTATTTAAAGTTTTAAATATGTTTTAGAATTTGAAGAGAAAGAGGACCAGTGTCATGGCTAGGCTGCCAGATGTTCTGAAAATCAAAAGCAAATCAAAATCAAATCAAAATCAGTTTCAGGAATCCCTATACTGTTTTAAATAGGGGAACTGAAAAGTGATTTTCCATTCATTAAAAACAATATGCATACAAATCTACAATTAACTCTTCTCTAATTTAAGCAAATTAAATATATTGTTATGAATTTATTGAAATGTAAATAAATAACTCATGAAAATGAAAAAATCCTTAAATAAATTGAATGGCGTCAAATGACTCAGAAAGCTACAGTCGGATGCAACCGACATTAGGAGACCCTGTACTTTCCTTTGTACTCACACACACGCTAGCAAACACTCACACATGCACACATATCGTAAAGTCGCACGCTTCCCCTTGCCTATACCGTAAACTTTAATCTCGGATATCTCCGGTGTTTGTTATTCGATTGAGCCACAATTCACAGCACAGATAAAGGTTATCATAAGGTTGTTGTATGCCAAAGCACAAGTTTGTATCATACGGACGGACGGACGGACGGACAGACGGACATGGCTATATAGACTCAGCTCAGTAAAATCAATTTTAATTTGATTTTGATTTTGATTTGATTTTGATTTTAATTTGATTTTGATTTTGATTTTGATTTGATTTTGATTTTGATTTTGATTTGATTTTAATTTGATTTTGATTTGATTTTGATTATGACAATCAGCTGTTTCAGGAATCCCTATACTGTTTTAAATAGGGGAACTGAAAAGTGATTTTCCATTCATTAAAAACAATATGCATACAAATCTACAATTAACTCTTCTCTAATTTAAGCAAATTAAATATATTGTTATGAATTTATTGAAATGTAAATAAATAACTCATGAAAATGAAAAAATCCTTAAATAAATTGAAAATATCTTTTTAATTTAATTTGCAATAAAACTTGAATCAATAAAGCAGCAAAATATAAATACAAATGGCGTCAAATGACTCAGAAAGCTACAGTCGGATGCAACCGACATTAGGAGACCCTGTACTTTCCTTTGTACTCACACACACGCTAGCAAACACTCACACATGCACACATATCGTAAAGTCGCACGCTTCCCCTTGTCTATACCGTAAACTTTAATCTCGAATATCTTTGGTGTTTGTTATTCGATTGAGCCACAATTCACAGCACAGATAAAGGTTATCATAAGGTTGTTGCATGCCAAAGCACAAGTTTGTATCATACGGACGGACGGACAGACGGACATGGCTATATAGACTCAGCTCAGTAAAATCAATTTTAATTTGATTTTGATTTGATTTTGATTTGATTTTAATTTGATTTTGATTTGATTTTGATTTTAATTTGATTTTGATTTTGATTTAATTTTAATTTGATTTTGATTTGATTTTGATTTTGATTTTGATTTTGATTTTGATTTGATTTTGATTTGATTTTGATTTGATTTTGATTTGATTTTGATTTGATTTTGATTTGATTTTGATTTTGATTTGATTTTGATTATGACAATCAGCTGTTCGCAGTTGTTCCATACAAAATTTTGTGTGTGACCAAAGAAAGTACGGAAATGACGGTCACACCAAAAGTTTTAGCATAATCAGCTCCGAAGCTGATTTTGATTTTGATTATCTTGCTGTGAGACCGTTCACCCTTGTGTGACCGTTTACTATGTAGAAAACTAGTGGCAACACTTGGTGTTTATTACAGATATTTGAAAATAGAATACTTTGTAAGCATTCTGCAATTTTATAATAAATTACTGAATTATTTAAAGTTTTAAATATGTTTTAGAATTTGAAGAGAAAGAGGACCAGTGTCATGGCAAGGCTGCCAGGTGTTCTGATTTTGATTTGATTTTAATTCACAGCACAGATAAAGGTTATCATAAGGTTGTTGTATGCCAAAGCACAAGTTTGTATCATACGGACGGACGGACGGACGGACGGACGGACAGACGGACATGGCTATATCGACTCAGCTCAGTAAAATCAATTTTAATTTGATTTTGATTTGATTTTAATTTGATTTTGATTTGATTTTAATTTGATTTTGATTTGATTTTGATTTGATTTTGATTTTGATTTGATTTGATTTTGATTTGATTTTAATTTGATTTTGATTTGATTTTGATTTGATTTTAATTTGATTTTAATTTGATTTTAATTTGATTTTGATTTGATTTTGATTTTGATTTGATTTTGATTTGATATGATTTTGATTTGATTTTGATTTTGATTTTGATTTGATTTTGATTTGATTTTGATTTGAATTGATTTGATTTGATTTTGATTATGACAATCAGCTGTTCGCAGTTGTTCCATACAAAATTTTGTGTGTGACCAAAGAAAGTACGGAAATGACGGTCACACCAAAAGTTTTAGCATAATCAGCTCCGAAGCTGATTTTGATTTTGATTATCTTGCTGTGAGACCGTTCACCCTTGTGTGACCGTTTACTATGTAGAAAACTAGTGGCAACACTTGGTGTTTATTACAGATATTTGAAAATAGAATACTTTGTAAGCATTCTGCAATTTTATAATAAATTACTGAATTATTTAAAGTTTTAAATATGTTTTAGAATTTGAAGAGAAAGAGGACCAGTGTCATGGCAAGGCTGCCAGGTGTTCTGAAAATCAAAAGCAAATCAAAATCAAATCAAAATCAGTTTCAGGAATCCCTATACTGTTTTAAATAGGGGAACTGAAAAGTGATTTTCCATTCATTAAAAACAATATGCATACAAATCTACAAACTCTTCTCTAATTTAAGCAAATTAAATATATTGTTATGAATTTATTGAAATGAATAAAATGTAAATAAATAACTCATGAAAATGAAGAAATCCTTAAATAAATTGAAAATATCTTTTTAATTTAATTTGCAATAAAACTTGAATCAATAAAGCAGCAAAATATAAATACAAATGGCGTCAAATGACTCAGAAAGCTACAGTCGGATGCAACCGACATTAGGAGACCCTGTACTTTCCTTTGTACTCACACACACGCTAGCAAACACTCACACATGCACACATATCGTAAAGTCGCACGCTTCCCCTTGCCTATACCGTAAACTTTAATCTCGGATATCTCCGGTGTTTGTTATTCGATTGAGCCACAATTCACAGCACAGATAAAGGTTATCATAAGGTTGTTGTATGCCAAAGCACAAGTTTGTATCATACGGACGGACGGACGGACGGACAGACGGACATGGCTATATAGACTCAGCTCAGTAAAATCAATTTTAATTTGATTTTGATTTTGATTTGATTTTGATTTTAATTTGATTTTGATTTTGATTTTGATTTGATTTTGATTTTGATTTTGATTTGATTTTAATTTGATTTTGATTTGATTTTGATTATGACAATCAGCTGTTTCAGGAATCCCTATACTGTTTTAAATAGGGGAACTGAAAAGTGATTTTCCATTCATTAAAAACAATATGCATACAAATCTACAATTAACTCTTCTCTAATTTAAGCAAATTAAATATATTGTTATGAATTTATTGAAATGTAAATAAATAACTCATGAAAATGAAAAAATCCTTAAATAAATTGAAAATATCTTTTTAATTTAATTTGCAATAAAACTTGAATCAATAAAGCAGCAAAATATAAATACAAATGGCGTCAAATGACTCAGAAAGCTACAGTCGGATGCAACCGACATTAGGAGACCCTGTACTTTCCTTTGTACTCACACACACGCTAGCAAACACTCACACATGCACACATATCGTAAAGTCGCACGCTTCCCCTTGCCTATACCGTAAACTTTAATCTCGAATATCTCCGGTGTTTGTTATTCGATTGAGCCACAATTCACAGCACAGATAAAGGTTATCATAAGGTTGTTGTATGCCAAAGCACAAGTTTGTATCATACGGACGGACGGACGGACGGACAGACGGACATGGCTATATCGACTCAGCTCAGTAAAATCAATTTTAATTTGATTTTAATTTGATTTTGATTTTGATTTGATTTTGATTTGATTTGATTTTGATTTTGATTTTGATTTGATTTTGATTTGGATTTTGATTTGATTTTGATTTGATTTTGATTTGATTTGATTTTGATTTTGATTTTGATTTGATTTTGATTTGATTTTGATTTTGATTTGATTTTAATTTGATTTTGATTTGATTTTGATTTTGACTTTGATTTTAATTTGATTTTGATTTGATTTTGATTTGATTTGATTTTGATTTTGATTTTGATTTGATTTTGATTTGATTTTAATTTGATTTTGATTTGATTTTGATTTTGATTTGATTTTGATTTGATTTTGATTTTGATTTGATTTTGATTATGACAATCAGCTGTTCGCAGTTGTTCCATACAAAATTTTGTGTGTGACCAAAGAAAGTACGGAAATGACGGTCACACCAAAAGTTTTAGCATAATCAGCTCCGAAGCTGATTTTGATTTTGATTATCTTGCTGTGAGACCGTTCACCCTTGTGTGACCGTTTACTATGTAGAAAACTAGTGGCAACACTTGGTGTTTATTACAGATATTTGAAAATAGAATACTTTGTAAGCATTCTGCAATTTTATAATAAATTACTGAATTATTTAAAGTTTTAAATATGTTTTAGAATTTGAAGAGAAAGAGGACCAGTGTCATGGCAAGGCTGCCAGGTGTTCTGAAAATCAAAAGCAAATCAAAATCAAATCAAAATCAGTTTCAGGAATCCCTATACTGTTTTAAATAGGGGAACTGAAAAGTGACTTTCCATTCATTAAAAACAATATGCATACAAATCTACAATTAACTCTTCTCTAATTTAAGCAAATTAAATATATTGTTATGAATTTATTGAAATGTAAATAAATAACTCATGAAAATGAAAAAATCCTTAAATAAATTGAAAATATCTTTTTAATTTAATTTGCAATAAAACTTGAATCAATAAAGCAGCAAAATATAAATACAAATGGCGTCAAATGACTCAGAAAGCTACAGTCGGATGCAACCGACATTAGGAGACCCTGTACTTTCCTTTGTACTCACACACACGCTAGCAAACACTCACACATGCACACATATCGTAAAGTCGCACGCTTCCCCTTGCCTATACCGTAAACTTTAATCTCGAATATCTCCGGTGTTTGTTATTCGATTGAGCCACAATTCACAGCACAGATAAAGGTTATCATAAGGTTGTTGTATGCCAAAGCACAAGTTTGTATCATACGGACGGACGGACGGACGGACAGACGGACATGGCTATATCGACTCAGCTCAGTAAAATCAATTTTGATTTGATTTTGATTTGATTTGATTTTGATTTTGATTTTGATTTGATTTTGATTTGATTTTAATTTGATTTTGATTTGATTTTGATTTGATTTTAATTTGATTTTGATTTGATTTTGATTTTGATTTTGATTTGATTTTAATTTGATTTTAATTTGATTTTAATTTGATTTTGATTTTGATTTGATTTTGATTTTAATTTGATTTTGATTTGATTTTGATTTGATTTTAATTTGAATTTGATTTGATTTTAATTTGATTTTGATTTGATTTGATTTTGATTTTGATTTTGATTTGATTTTGATTTGATTTGATTTTGATTTGATTTTGATTTTGATTTTAATTTGATTTTAATTTGATTTTGATTTGATTTTAATTTGATTTGATTTGATTTGATTTGATTTGATTTGATTTGATTTTATTTGATTTTGATTTGATTTTGATTTGATTTAATTTTGATTTGATTTAATTTTGATTATGACAATCAGCTGTTCGCAGCTGTTCCATACAAAATTTTGTGTGTGACCAAAGAAAGTACGGAAATGACGGTCACACTAAAAGTTTTAGCATAATCAGCTCCGAAGCTGATTTAGATTTTGATTATCTTGCTGTGAGACCGTTCACCCTTGTGTGACCGTTTACTATGTAGAAAACTAGTGGCAACACTTGGTGTTTATTACAGATATTTGAAAATAGAATACTTTGTAAGCATTCTGCAATTTTATAATAAATTACTGAATTATTTAAAGTTTTAAATATGTTTTAGAATTTGAAGAGAAAGAGGACCAGTGTCATGGCTAGGCTGCCAGATGTTCTGAAAATCAAAAGCAAATCAAAATCAAATCAAAATCAGTTTCAGGAATCCCTATACTGTTTTAAATAGGGGAACTGAAAAGTGATTTTCCATTCATTAAAAACAATATGCATACAAATCTACAATTAACTCTTCTCTAATTTAAGCAAATTAACTATATTGTTATGAATTTATTGAAATGTAAATAAATAACTCATGAAAATGAAAAAATCCTTAAATAAATTGAAAATATCTTTTTAAATTAATTTGCAATAAAACTTGAATCAATAAAGCAGCAAAATATAAATACAAATGGCGTCAAATGACTCAGAAAGCTACAGTCGGATGCAACCGACATTAGGAGACCCTGTACTTTCCTTTGTACTCACACACACGCTAGCAAACACTCACACATGCACACATATCGTAAAGTCGCACGCTTCCCCTTGCCTATACCGTAAACTTTAATCTCGAATATCTCCGGTGTTTGTTATTCGATTGAGCAACAATTCACAGCACAGATAAAGGTTATCATAAGGTTGTTGCATGCCAAAGCACAAGTTTGTATCATACGGACGTACGGACGGACGGACAGACGGACATGGCTATATCGACTCAGCTCAGTAAAATCAATTTTAATTTGATTTTGATTTGATTTGATTTTGATTTGATTTTGATTTTGATTTTGATTTGATTTTGATTTGATTTTGATTTGATTTTGATTTTGATTTTGATTTTGATTTGATTTTGATTTGATTTTGATTTTGATTTTGATTTGATTTTGATTTGATTTTGATTTGATTTTAATTTGATTTTGATTTGATTTTAATTTGATTTGATTTTGATTTTGATTTTGATTTTGATTTTGATTTGATTTTGATTTTGATTTTGATTTGATTTTAATTTGATTTGATTTGATTTGATTTGATTTGATTTTGATTTTGATTTGATTTTGATTTGATTTAATTTTGATTTGATTTAATTTTGATTATGACAATCAGCTGTTCGCAGCTGTTCCATACAAAATTTTGTGTGTGACCAAAGAAAGTACGGAAATGACGGTCACACTAAAAGTTTTAGCATAATCAGCTCCGAAGCTGATTTTGATTTTGATTATCTTGCTGTGAGACCGTTCACCCTTGTGTGACCGTTTACTATGTAGAAAACTAGTGGCAACACTTGGTGTTTATTACAGATATTTGAAAATAGAATACTTTGTAAGCATTCTGCAATTTTATAATAAATTACTGAATTATTTAAAGTTTTAAATAAGTTTTAGAATTTGAAGAGAAAGAGGACCAGTGTCATGGCAAGGCTGCCAGATGTTCTGAAAATCAAAAGCAAATCAAAATCAAATCAAAATCAGTTTCAGGAATCCCTATACTGTTTTAAATAGGGGAACTGAAAAGTAAATAAATAACTCATGAAAATGAAAAAATCCTTAAATAAATTGAAAATATCTTTTTAATTTAATTTGCAATAAAACTTGAATCAATAAAGCAGCAAAATATAAATACAAATGGCGTCAAATGACTCAGAAAGCTACAGTCGGATGCAACCGACATTAGGAGACCCTGTACTTTCCTTTGTACTCACACACACGCTAGCAAACACTCACACATGCACACATATCGTATAGTCGCACGCTTCCCCTTGTCTATACCGTAAACTTTAATCTCGAATATCTTCGGTGTTTGTTATTCGATTGAGCCACAATTCACAGCACAGATAAAGGTTATCATAAGGTTGTTGTATGCCAAAGCACAAGTTTGTATCATACGGACGGACGGACAGACGGACAGACGGACATGGCTATATCGACTCAGCTCAGAAAAATCAACGAAGCGTGACGCCTGCACATGTGAGAAGATCTGCCGTGTGTGTCAAAGCAGCGCTGCTCAGCAAAGCGCACATGTGATAGGAATTAAAGGCTTTTGGGACTGAAACGTTTAAGATATGCTGGATATGAAACGCCTGAACTTTAGTATTAAGTTTTATTTTTATTTCAATTGCAAAAAAAAAAACAAAAAATTATAATAGATTGTAAATAATAAGTATAACAATTGGCATATGTGTTAAACATTGAGCTATGTACAGTTATGTATAACTAGGGTACAACTATAGATGTGTATGTATAAGGTGTGATTAGAGTATATAGCACATGTATACCTATACGAGTATATGGTTATATACAAGTATGGACATATGGCTGAATCCATTCGACAGTTCTGGTCAATCACCAATTGCTGGGCACAAACTCCACATTACCCAGGAAAGGGGGAGGAGGCAAGGCGTCCACGCTGTGACAAGAGCAAGGGTTAGGCTATGGAGTTAAGTGGAGGAGTCATATGACTGGCTTACCGCATGGGTTGTCCGGTTTCCGCAACGATGGTGCGATAGAAACGTGGACGTGGCGCCACATAGTTGGCTGAGGCGAAACTCCTGGGATTGGCAATCGGGAAGCGTATGTTGCGTGCCGCAATGGGGCGTGAGATGCGACTAATGCCATTGCCATTGGCAGCAGCAGCTGCAGCAGCAGCACCGCCCCCATTACCCGCCGCACCAGCGCCAGCAGCCGCGGCAGCACCATTGCCCACAGCACCAGCACCAGCGATGCCCACACCACCGCCACCAACACCCAACGCAGCACCACCGGCAATGCCCAGACCAGGACCAAATCCGAAATTCCCCAGTCCCCCGCCGACGGGAATGGGAGCCGTGTACATGGCGGACAGCTGGATGGGCACAAAGGCGGGCAGGGAGACGGTTAGTGGTACTCCGGGTGGTGGGACAACCGGTGGTGTTGGCTCTGGTGGTGGCGGTGGTGGAGGTGGTGGTGGTGGCGCTGGTTCAGGCTCCGGCTCAGGCTCAGGTTCTGGCTCGGGCTCTGGTTCTGGCTCGGGTTCTGGTTCGGGTGCTGGTGGCGGTGCAGGCGTTGGCTTTGGCTTTAGTTCAGCCTTCCAGGCGTTCAGCAGGGCGAGCACCTCGTCCTTGGTAATATGATTCGAACGTGGCGGCAGCTCAAAACTGGGAGGACTCGGACTCCAGCCGCTGCTCCAGCCCCCATGAGCGGGTGTGAAGAGCGAGCGTTGTGCACGTTCCGGGTAGAAAAACGGTGGACTCGCCAGGCACAGGGCGATGCTGAGCGCAAGGCTGAGCACGCCCAGCACAGATTGATTAACTGACAACATTATTGTACTATACTATATAATTGCACACGATTCTCCCAGCTGACGTTCACCTCTGGATGCACGATCTTTGTCTGAGCGTCCACTGGCCGCCCGCTCTCGCTTTTATATGCTGCCACAGGCCGGATTCGAATTCGAATTGGGTTAGATTGATAACCGGGCGGGCGGCCGGAAGTCAACTCACAAAACAGTCCAACAGTCCGACCGACCGACTGGTCGGTTGACCAGGCACCTGGCCAGGCTTAAACCCGAACCAAGTCGCACCAAGCCGAGCCGAACTGATCTGAGCTGAGCTGAGCCGAGCTGAGCTGAGCCTAGTCTAGCCTAGCCTGGCATTGGCATTTGGCCAACTGCTTCAAATTGCTCGACTCGGGCGCATATTGGCATGATTAGGAAGCCAGACGAAGCCAGGACAGACTGGCAGTTGAGCCGACGCACAGACGGAGGGACAGACATGCGCTTGCACATGCACATGCACCATTTAAGGCCGCAATTGCATCACATTGAAGCTGCGCGACAAACTGGTTAACAGTGCGGAGCACTTTGGCGGCAATTAACGCTAAAGATCGCTAAAGTTTCATTCATAATTTTTTGATTAGCTACAAAATCAAATTAAAAACTTTTCCCAATAAGTTTCAATATAAAATAAATAAATAAATCAAATAAAATTCAATATGGAAAACATATTTGTTCAGTAATATTTTGTATGTAATATTATAGGGATTCCTGAAACTGATTTTGATTTGATTTGATTTGAGTTTGATTTGATTTTGATTTTGATTTGATTTGATTTTGATTTTGATTTGATTTGATTTGATTTGATTTGATTTTGATTTTGATTTTGATTTGATTTGATTTGATTTTGATTTGATTTTGATTTGATTTTGATTTGATTTTGATTTTGATTTGATTTTGATTTTAATTTGATTTTGATTTGATTTTGATTTTGATTTGATTTTGATTTGATTTTGATTTGATTTTGATTTTGATTTGATTTTGATTTTAATTTGATTTTGATTTGATTTTGATTTTGATTTGATTTTGATTTGATTTTGATTTGATTTTGATTTTGATTTTGATTTTGATTTTGGTTTGATTTTGATTTGATTTTGATTTTGATTTTGATTTTGATTTTGATTTTGATTTTGATTTTGATTTGATTTTGATTTGATTTTGATTTTGATTTGATTTTGATTTGATTTTGATTTGATTTTGATTTGATTTTGATTTTGATTTGATTTTGATTTGATTTGATTTTGATTTGATTTTGATTTGATTTTGATTATGACAATCAGCTGTTCGCAGTTGTTCCATACAAAATTTTGTGTGTGACCAAAGAAAGTACGGAAATGACGGTCACACTAAAAGTTTTAGCATAATCAGCTACGAAGCTGATTTTGATTTTGATTATCTTGCTGTGAGACCGTTCACCCTTGTGTGACCGTTTACTATGTAGAAAACTAGTGGCAACACTTGGTGTTTATTACAGATATTTGAAAATGGAATACTTTGTAAGCATTCTGCAATTTTATAATAAATTACTGAATTATTTAAAGTTTTAAATAAGTTTTAGAATTTGAAGAGAAAGAGGACCAGTGTCATGGCAAGGCTGCCAGATGTTCTGAAAATCAAAAGCAAATCAAAATCAGTTTCAGGAATCCCTAGATTA
>JAWNNL010000250.1:0-12148 GCA_035045005.1 Liodrosophila aerea
TTTGATTTTGATTTTGATTTTGATTTGATTTTGATTTGATTTTGATTTTGATTTGATTTTGATTTGATTTTGATATTGATTTGATTTTGATTTGATTTTGGTTTGATTTTGATTTGATTTTGATTTGATTTTGATTTGATTTTGATTTGATTTTGATTTGATTTTGATTATGACAATCAGCTGTTCGCAGTTGTTCCATACAAAATTTTGTGTGTGACCAAAGAAAGTACGGAAATGACGGTCACACTAAAAGTTTTAGCATAATCAGCTCCGAAGCTGATTCTGATTTTGATTATCTTGCTGTGAGACCGTTCACCCTTGTGTGACCGTTTACTATGTAGAAAACTAGTGGCAACACTTGGTGTTTATTAGAGCTATTTGAAAATAGAATACTTTGTAAGCATTCTGCAATTTTATAATAAATTACTGAATTATTTAAAGTTTTAAATATGTTTTAGAATTTGAAGAGAAAGAGGACCAGTGTCATGGCAAGGCTGCCAGATGTTCTGAAAATCAAAATCAAATCAAAATCAGTTTCAGGAATCCCTATACTGTTTTAAATAGGGGAACTTAAAAGTGATTTTCCATTCATTAAAAACAATATGCATACAAATCTACAATTAACTCTTCTCTAATTTAAGCAAATTAAATATATTGTTATGAATTTATTGAAATGTAAATAAATAACTCATGAAAATGAAAAAATCCTTAAATAAATTGAAAATATCTTTTTAAATTAATTTGCAATAAAACTTGAATCAATAAAGCAGCAAAATATAAATACAAATGGCGTCAAATGACTCAGAAAGCTACAGTCGGATGCAACCGACATTAGGAGACCCTGTACTTTCCTTTGTACTCACACACACGCTAGCAAACACTAACACATGCACACATATCGTAAAGTCGCACGCTTCCCCTTGCCTATACCGTAAACTTTAATCTCGAATATCTCCGGTGTTTGTTATTCGATTGAGCCACAATTCACAGCACAGATAAAGGTTATCATAAGGTTGTTGTATGCCAAAGCACAAGTTTGTATCATACGGACGGACGGACGGACAGACGGACATGGCTATATCGACTCAGCTCAGTAAAATCAATTTTAATTTGATTTTGATTTGGTTTTGATTTTGAGTTGATTTTAATTTGATTTTGATTTGATTTTGATTTTGATTTGATTTTGATTTGATTTTAATTTGATTTTGATTTGATTTTGATTTGATTTTAAATTGATTTAAATTTGATTTTAATTTGATTTTGATTTGATTTTGATTTGATTTTGATTTGATTTTGATTTTGATTTGATTTTGATTTGATTTTAATTTGATTTTGATTTTGATTTGATTTTGATTTTGATTTGATTTTGATTTGATTTTGATTTTGATTTAAATTTGATTTGATTTTGATTTGATTTTGATTTTGATTTGATTTTGATTTGATTTTAATTTGATTTTGATTTGATTTTGATTTGATTTTGATTTGATTTTGATTTTGATTTTGTTTTTGATTTGATTTGATTTTGATTTGATTTTGATTTGATTTTGATTTTGATTTGATTTTGATTATGACAATCAGCTGTTCGCAGTTGTTCAATACAAAATTTTGTGTGTGACCAAAGAAAGTACGGAAATGACGGTCACACTAAAAGTTTTAGCATAATCAGCTCCGAAGCTGATTTTGATTTTGATTATCTTGCTGTGAGACCGTTCACCCTTGTGTGACCGTTTACTATGTAGAAAACTAGTGGCAACACTTGGTGTTTATTAGAGCTATTTGAAAATAGAATACTTGTAAGCATTCTGCAATTTTATAATAAATTACTGAATTATTTAAAGTTTTAAATATGTTTTAGAATTTGAAGAGAAAGAGGACCAGTGTCATGGCAAGGCTGCCAGATGTTCTGAAAATCAAAAGCCTGTACTTTCCTTTGTACTCACACACACGCTAGCAAACACTCACACATGCACACATATCGTTAATTCGCACGCTTCCCCTTACCTATACCGTAAACTTTAATCTCGAATATCTCCGGTGTTTGTTATTCGATTGAGCCACAATTCACAGCACAGATAAAGGTTATCATAAGGTTGTTGTATGCCAAAGCACAAGTTTGTATCATACGGACGGACGGACGGACAGACGGACATGGCTATATCGACTCAGCTCAGTAAAATCAATTTTAATTTGATTTTGATTTGGTTTTGATTTTGAGTTGATTTTAATTTGATTTTGATTTGATTTTGATTTTGATTTGATTTTGATTTGATTTTAATTTGATTTTGATTTGATTTTGATTTGATTTTAAATTGATTTAAATTTGATTTTAATTTGATTTTGATTTGATTTTAATTTGATTTTGATTTGATTTTGATTTGATTTTGATTTGATTTTAATTTGATTTTGATTTGATTTTGATTTTGATTTTGATTTTGATTTGATTTGATTTGATTTTGATTTGATTTTGATTTTGATTTTGATTTTGATTTGATTTTGATTATGACAATCAGCTGTTCGCAGTTGTTCCATACAAAATTTTGTGTGTGACCAAAGAAAGTACGGAAATGACGGTCACACTAACTCATGAAAATGAAAAAATCCTTAAATAAATTGAAAATATCTTTTTAATTTAATTTGCAATAAAACTTGAATCAATAAAGCAGCAAAATATAAATACAAATGGCGTCAAATGACTCAGAAAGCTACAGTCGGATGCAACCGACATTAGGAGACCCTGTACTTTCCTTTGTACTCACACACACGCTAGCAAACACTCACACATGCACACATATCGTAAAGTCGCACGCTTCCCCTTGCCTATACCGTAAACTTTAATCTCGAATATCTCCGGTGTTTGTTATTCGATTGAGCCACAATTCACAGCACAGATAAAGGTTATCATAAGGTTGTTGTATGCCAAAGCACAAGTTTGTGTCATACGGACGGACGGACGGACAGACGGACATGGCTATATCGACTCAGCTCAGTAAAATCAATTTTAATTTGATTTTGATTTGATTTTGATTTGATTTTGATTTGATTTTAAATTGATTTTAATTTGATTTTGATTTGATTTTAAATTGATTTTGATTTTGATTTGATTTTGATTTGATTTTGATTTTGATTTGATTTTGATTTTGATTTTGATTTTGATTTTGATTTGATTTTGATTTTGATTTTGATTATGACAATCAGCTGTTCGCAGTTGTTCCATACAAAATTTTGTGTGTGACCAAAGAAAGTACGGAAATGACGGTCACACTAAAATTTTTAGCATAATCAGCTCCGAAGCTGATTTTGATTTTGATTATCTTGCTGTGAGACCGTTCACCCTTGTGTGACCGTTTACTATGTAGAAAACTAGTGGCAACACTTGGTGTTTATTACAGATATTTGAAAATAGAATAGAATATCATACGGACGGACGGACGGGCAGACGGACATGGCTATATCGACTCAGCTCAGTAAAATCAATTTTAATTTGATTTTGATTTGATTTTAATTTGATTTTGATTTGATTTTGATTTGATTTTGATTTTGATTTTGATTTGATTTTGATATGATTTTGATTTGATTTTAATTTGATTTTGATTTGATTTTGATTTGATTTTGATTTTGATTTGATTTTGATTTTGATTTGATTTTGATTATGACAATCAGCTGTTCGCAGTTGTTCCATACAAAATTTTGTGTGTGACCAAAGAAAGTACGGAAATGACGGTCACACTAAAATTTTTAGCATAATCAGCTCCGAAGCTGATTTTGATTTTGATTATCTTGCTGTGAGACCGTTCACCCTTGTGTGACCGTTTACTATGTAGAAAACTAGTGGCAACACTTGGTGTTTATTAGAGCTATTTGAAAATAGAATACTTTGTAAGCATTCTGCAATTTTATAATAAATTACTGAATTATTTAAAGTTTTAAATATGTTTTAGAATTTGAAGAGAAAGAGGACCAGTGTCATGGCAAGGCTGCCAGATGTTCTGAAAATCAAAAGCCTGTACTTTCCTTTGTACTCACACACACGCTAGCAAACACTCACACATGCACACATATCGTTAATTCGCACGCTTCCCCTTGCCTATACCGTAAACTTTAATCTCGAATATCTCCGGTGTTTGTTATTCGATTGAGCCACAATTCACAGCACAGATAAAGGTTATCATAAGGTTGTTGTATGCCAAAGCACAAGTTTGTATCATACGGACGGACGGACGGACAGACGGACATGGCTATATCGACTCAGCTCAGTAAAATCAATTTTAATTTGATTTTGATTTGGTTTTGATTTTGATTTTGATTTTGATTTGATTTTAATTTGATTTTGATTTGATTTTGATTTGATTTTAATTTGATTTTAAATTGATTTTGATTTTGATTTGATTTTGATTTGATTTTGATTTGATTTTGATTTGATTTTAATTTGATTTTGATTTGATTTTGATTTGATTTTAAATTGATTTAAATTTGATTTTGATTTTGATTTGATTTTGATTTGATTTTGATTTGATTTGATTTGATTTGATTTGATTTGATTTGATTTGATTTGATTTGATTTGATTTGATTTTGATTTGATTTTGATTTTGATTTGATTTTGATTATGACAATCAGCTGTTCGCAGTTGTTCCATACAAAATTTTGTGTGTGACCAAAGAAAGTACGGAAATGACGGTCACACTAAAATTTTTAGCATAATCAGCTCCGAAGCTGATTTTGATTTTGATTATCTTGCTGTGAGACCGTTCACCCTTGTGTGACCGTTTACTATGTAGAAAACTAGTGGCAACACTTGGTGTTTATTACAGATATTTGAAAATAGAATACTTTGTAAGCATTCTGCAATTTTATAATAAATTACTGAATTATTTAAAGTTTTAAATAAGTTTTAGAATTTGAAGAGAAAGAGGACCAGTGTCATGGCAAGGCTGCCAGATGTTCTGAAAATCAAAAGCAAATCAAAATCAAATCAAAATCAGTTTCAGGAATCCCTATACTGTTTTAAATAGGGGAACTTAAAAGTGATTTTCCATTCATTAAAAACAATATGCATACAAATCTACAATTAACTCTTCTCTAATTTAAGCAAATTAAATATATTGTTATGAATTTATTGAAATGTAAATAAATAACTCATGAAAATGAAAAAATCCTTAAATAAATTGAAAATATCTTTTTAATTTAATTTGCAATAAAACTTGAATCAATAAAGCAGCAAAATATAAATACAAATGGCGTCAAATGACTCAGAAAGCTACAGTCGGATGCAACCGACATTAGGAGACCCTGTACTTTCCTTTGTACTCACACACACGCTAGCAAACACTCACACATGCACACATATCGTAAAGTCGCACGCTTCCCCTTGCCTATACCGTAAACTTTAATCTCGAATATCTCCGGTGTTTGTTATTCGATTGAGCCACAATTCACAGCACAGATAAAGGTTATCATAAGGTTATTGCATGTCAAAGCACAAGTTTGTATCATATGGACGGACGGACAGACGGACATGGCTATATCGACTCAGCTCAGTAAAATCAATTTTAATTTGATTTTGATTTTGATTTGATTTTAATTTGATTTTGATTTGATTTTAATTTGATTTTGATTTGATTTTGATTTGATTTTGATTTGATTTTAATTTGATTTTGATTTGATTTTGATTTGATTTTAATTTGATTTTGATTTGATTTTGATTTGATTTTGATTTGATTTTGATTTGATTTTGATTTGATTTTGATTTGATTTTGATTTGATTTTAATTTGATTTTGATTTGATTTTAAATTGATTTTAATTTGATTTTGATTTGATTTTAATTTGATTTTGATTTGATTTTGATTTTGATTTTGATTTTGATTTTGATTTTGATTATGACAATCAGCTGTTCGCAGTTGTTCCATACAAAATTTTGTGTGTGACCAAAGAAAGTACGGAAATGACGGTCACACTAAAATTTTTAGCATAATCAGCTCCGAAGCTGATTTTGATTTTGATTATCTTGCTGTGAGACCGTTCACCCTTGTGTGACCGTTTACTATGTAGAAAACTAGTGGCAACACTTGGTGTTTATTACAGATATTTGAAAATAGAATAGAATATCATACGGACGGACGGACGGACAGACGGACATGGCTATATCGACTCAGCTCAGTAAAATCAATTTTAATTTGATTTTGATTTTGATTTTGATTTTGATTTGATTTTGATTTGATTTTGATTTGATTTTAATTTGATTTTGATTTGATTTTGATTTGATTTTGATTTTGATTTGATTTTGATTTGATTTTAATTTGATTTTGATTTGATTTTGATTATGACAATCAGCTGTTCGCAGTTGTTCCATACAAAATTTTGTGTGTGACCAAAGAAAGTACGGAAATGACGGTCACACTAAAATTTTTAGCATAATCAGCTCCGAAGCTGATTTTGATTTTGATTATCTTGCTGTGAGACCGTTCACCCTTGTGTGACCGTTTACTATGTAGAAAACTAGTGGCAACACTTGGTGTTTATTACAGATATTTGAAAATAGAATACTTTGTAAGCATTCTGCAATTTTATAATAAATTACTGAATTATTTAAAGTTTTAAATAAGTTTTAGAATTTGAAGAGAAAGAGGACCAGTGTCATGGCAAGGCTGCCAGATGTTCTGAAAATCAAAAGCAAATCAAAATCAAATCAAAATCAGTTTCAGGAATCCCTATACTGTTTTAAATAGGGGAACTTAAAAGTGATTTTCCATTCATTAAAAACAATATGCATACAAATCTACAATTAACTCTTCTCTAATTTAAGCAAATTAAATATATTGTTATGAATTTATTGAAATGTAAATAAATAACTCATGAAAATGAAAAAATCCTTAAATAAATTGAAAATATCTTTTTAATTTAATTTGCAATAAAACTTGAATCAATAAAGCAGCAAAATATAAATACAAATGGCGTCAAATGACTCAGAAAGCTACAGTCGGATGCAACCGACATTAGGAGACCCTGTACTTTCCTTTGTACTCACACACACGCTAGCAAACACTCACACATGCACACATATCGTAAAGTCGCACGCTTCCCCTTGCCTATACCGTAAACTTTAATCTCGAATATCTCCGGTGTTTGTTATTCGATTGAGCCACAATTCACAGCACAGATAAAGGTTATCATAAGGTTGTTGCATGTCAAAGCACAAGTTTGTATCATATGGACGGACGGACAGACGGACATGGCTATATCGACTCAGCTCAGTAAAATCAATTTTAATTTGATTTTGATTTTGATTTGATTTTAATTTGATTTTGATTTTGATTTGATTTTGATTTTGATTTGATTTTGATTTGATTTTGATTTGATTTGATTTGATTTTGATTTGATTTTGATTTGATTTTGATTTTAATTTGATTTTGATTTGATTTTAAATTGATTTTAATTTGATTTTGATTTGATTTTGATTTTGATTTGATTTTAAATTGATTTAAATTTGATTTTGATTTGATTTTGATTTTGATTTGATTTTGATTTTGATTTTGATTTTGATTTTGATTTTGATTTGATTTTGATTATGACAATCAGCTGTTCGCAGTTGTTCCATACAAAATTTTGTGTGTGACCAAAGAAAGTACGGAAATGACGGTCACACTAACTCATGAAAATGAAAAAATCCTTAAATAAATTGAAAATATCTTTTTAATTTAATTTGCAATAAAACTTGAATCAATAAAGCAGCAAAATATATATACAAATGGCGTCAAATGACTCAGAAAGCTACAGTCGGATGCAACCGACATTAGGAGACCCTGTACTTTCCTTTGTACTCACACACACGCTAGCAAACACTCACACATGCACACATATCGTAAAGTCGCACGCTTCCCCTTGCCTATACCGTAAACTTTAATCTCGAATATCTCCGGTGTTTGTTATTCGATTGAGCCACAATTCACAGCACAGATAAAGGTTATCATAAGGTTGTTGTATGCCAAAGCACAAGTTTGTATCATACGGACGGACGGACGGACAGACGGACATGGCTATATCGACTCAGCTCAGTAAAATCAATTTTAATTTGATTTTGATTTGGTTTTGATTTTGATTTTGATTTGATTTTAATTTGATTTTGTTTTGATTTTGATTTGATTTTGATTTGATTTTGATTTGATTTTAATTTGATTTTGATTTGATTTTAATTTGATTTTGATTTGATTTTGATTTGATTTTAAATTGATTTAAATTTGATTTTGATTTTGATTTTGATTTGATTTGATTTTGATTTGATTTTGATTTGATTTTGATTTGATTTTGATTTTGATTTGATTTTGATTTTGATTTTGATTTTGATTTGATTTTGATTTTGATTTTGATTTTGATTTTGATTATGACAATCAGCTGTTCGCAGTTGTTCCATACAAAATTTTGTGTGTGACCAAAGAAAGTACGGAAATGACGGTCACACTAAAATTTTAAGCATAATCAGCTCCGAAGCTGATTTTGATTTTGATTATCTTGCTGTGAGACCGTTCACCCTTGTGTGACCGTTTACTATGTAGAAAACTAGTGGCAACACTTGGTGTTTATTAAAGCAATTTGAAAATGAAATACTTTTTAAGCTTTCTGCAATGTTATAATAAATTACTGAATTATTTAAAGTTTTAAATATGTTTTAGAATTTGAAGAGAAAGGGGAACAGTGTCATGGCAAGGCTGCCAGATGTTCTGAAAATCAAAAGCAAATCAAAATCAAATCAGTGCGCAAAAAAGGTCATTCCGTCAACTGATTTTGATTATCTAAAAGCAAATCAAAATCAAATCAAAATCAGTTTCAGGAATCCCTATATTGTTATGAATTTATTGAAATGTAAATAAATAACTCATGAAAATGAAAAAATATCTTTTTAATTTAATTTGCAATAAAACTTGAATCAATAAAGCAGCAAAATATAAATACAAATGGCGTCAAATGACTCAGAAAGCTACAGTCGGATGCAACCGACATTAGGAGACCCTGTACTTTCCTTTGTACTCACACACACGCTAGCAAACACTCACACATGCACACATATCGTAAAGTCGCACGCTTCCCCTTGCCTATACCGTAAACTTTAATCTCGAATATCTCCGGTGTTTGTTATTCGATTGAGCCACAATTCACAGCACAGATAAAGGTTATCATAAGGTTGTTGCATGTCAAAGCACAAGTTTGTATCATATGGACGGACGGACAGACGGACATGGCTATATCGACTCAGCTCAGTAAAATCAATTTTAATTTGATTTTGATTTTGATTTTGATTTGATTTTAATTTGATTTTGATTTGATTTTAAATTGATTTTGATTTGATTTTGATTTTGATTTGATTTTGATTTGATTTTGATTTGATTTGATTTTGATTTGATTTTAATTTGATTTTGATTTGATTTTGATTTGATTTTGATTTTGATTTGATTTTGATTTGATTTTGATTTTGATTTTGATTTGATTTTGATTTGATTTTAAATTGATTTTGATTTGATTTTGATTTTGATTTGATTTTAATTTGATTTTGATTTGATTTTGATTTGATTTTAAATTGATTTAAATTTGATTTTGATTTGATTTTAATTTGATTTTGATTTGATTTTGATTTGATTTTGATTTGATTTTAATTTGATTTTGATTATGACAATCAGCTGTTCGCAGTTGTTCCATACAAAATTTTGTGTGTGACCAAAGAAAGTACGGAAATGACGGTCACACTAAAAGCACAGATAAAGGTTATCATAAGGTTGTTGTATGCCAAAGCACAAGTTTGTATCATACGGACGGACGGACTGACGGACAGACGGACATGGCTATATCGACTCAGCTCAGTAAAATCAACGAAGCGTGACGCCTGCACATGTGAGAAGATGTACCGCGTGTGTCAAAGCAGCGCTGCTCAGCAAAGCGCACATGTGACAGGAATTAAAGGCTTTTGGGACTGAAACGTTTAAGATATGCTGGATATGAAACGCCTGAACTTTAGTATTAAGTTTTATTTTTATTTCAATTGCAAAAAAAAAAAACAAAAAATTATAATAGATTGTAAATAATAAGTATAACAATTGGCATATGTGTTAAACATTGAGCTATGTACAGTTATGTATAACTAGGGTACAACTATAGATGTGTATGTATAAGGTGTGATTAGAGTATATAGCACATGTATACCTATACGAGTATATGGTTATATACAAGTATGGACATATGGCTGAATCCATTCGACAGTTCTGGTCAATCACCAATTGCTGGGCACAAACTCCACATTACCCAGGAAAGGGGGAGGAGGCAAGGCGTCCACGCTGTGACAAGAGCAAGGGTTAGGCTATGGAGTTAAGTGGAGGAGTCATATGACTGGCTTACCGCATGGGTTGTCCGGTTTCCGCAACGATGGTGCGATAGAAACGTGGACGTGGCGCCACATAGTTGGCTGAGGCGAAACTCCTGGGATTGGCAATCGGGAAGCGTATGTTGCGTGCCGCAATGGGGCGTGAGATGCGACTAATGCCATTGCCATTGGCAGCAGCAGCTGCAGCAGCAGCACCGCCCCCATTACCCGCCGCACCAGCGCCAGCAGCCGCGGCAGCACCATTGCCCACAGCACCAGCACCAGCGATGCCCACACCACCGCCACCAACACCCAACGCAGCACCACCGGCAATGCCCAGACCAGGACCAAATCCGAAATTGCCCAGTCCCCCGCCGACGGGAATGGGAGCCGTGTACATGGCGGACAGCTGGATGGGCACAAAGGCGGGCAGGGAGACGGTTAGTGGTACTCCGGGTGGTGGGACAACCGGTGGTGTGGGCTCTGGTGGTGGCGGTGGTGGAGGTGGTGGTGGTGGCGCTGGTTCAGGCTCCGGCTCAGGCTCAGATTCTGGCTCGGGCTCTGGTTCTGGCTCGGGTTCTGGTTCGGGTGCTGGTGGCGGTGCAGGCGTTGGCTTTGGCTTCAGTTCAGCCTTCCAGGCGTTCAGCAGGGCGAGCACCTCGTCCTTGGTAATATGATTCGAACGTGGCGGCAGCTCAAAACTGGGAGGACTCGGACTCCAGCCGCTGCTCCAGCCCCCATGAGCGGGTGTGAAGAGCGAGCGTTGTGCACGTTCCGGGTAGAAAAACGGTGGACTCGCCAGGCACAGGGCGATGCTGAGCGCAAGGCTGAGCACGCCCAGCACAGATTGATTAACTGACAACATTATTGTACTATACTATATAATTGCACACGATTCTCCCAGCTGACGTTCACCTCTGGATGCACGATCTTTGTCTGAGCGTCCACTGGCCGCCCGCTCTCGCTTTTATATGCTGCCACAGGCCGGATTCGAATTCGAATTGGGTTAGATTGATAACCGGGCGGGCGGCCGGAAGTCAACTCACAAAACAGTCCAACAGTCCGACCGATCGACTGGTCGCTTGACCAGGCACCTGGCCAGGCTTAAACCCGAACCAAGTCGCACCAAGCCGAGCCGAACTGATCTGAGCTGAGCTGAGCCGAGCTGAGCTGAGCCTAGTCTAGCCTAGCCTGGCATTGGCATTTGGCCAACTGCTTCAAATTGCTCGACTCGGGCGCATATTGGCATGATTAGGAAGCCAGACGAAGCCAGGACAGACTGGCAGTTGAGCCGACGCACAGACGGAGGGACAGACATGCGCTTGCACATGCACATGCACCATTTAAGGCCGCAATTGCATCACATTGAAGCTGCGCGACAAACTGGTTAACAGTGCTGAGCACTTTGGCGGCAATTAACGCTAAAGATCGCTAAAGTTTCATTCATAATTTTTTGATTAGCTACAAAATCAAATTAAAAAAACGTTGTATCTACTTTTTCCCAATAAGTTTCAATATAAAATAAATAAATAAAATCAAATAAAATTCAATATGGAAAACATATTTGTTCAGTAATATTTTTTATTTTTTATGTAATAATATGAATAAACTATGAATGATAATCAAAATATACAAATAGCTCCAAAACTATGAACTTTTATCTTTTATAATGCCAGTTGTTAGCAATTTTAGGAATATAACATTCTGATATAGCTGAAATAGTTTTCTTGATTACGGGTATGACAGAAAAGGTTTTTTTTTAAATTGTTTTTTTATTAACATATTATTTTGTATGTTAAACCTG
>JAWNNL010000251.1:0-112316 GCA_035045005.1 Liodrosophila aerea
GGTAGTTTTAAAATTTTACTATTTTTAATTCGTATCCAAAATTACTAGACCTTTTACAATTGAATATTTACTTTGTGCGGAAAATTATTACAAAAGAAAGAAGAAGATAAGAAATACTTAGGTTGTTCACTTAACTATAGCAAAAAACTCGGAAAACTACAGTCGGATGCAACCGACAGTTGGACACCCTGTACTTTCCTTTGCAGCAGTTAATGCTAACAATGCACACATACACACACACACACACGCAACAACGCAAACACTCTTATGTACATACAGACAGACGGACGGACAGACAGACATGGCTATATCAACTCAGCTCGTCGTCCTGATCAAGAATATATATACTTTGTGGGGTCTGCCACGCCTCCTTCTGCGTGTTACATACATTTCTGACTTGCACAAACCTAATAGACCCTTTTGTACTTTTTTAAAGTACACGTGCGACTAACTTCTGATTAAAAATGAGGTTATGATTATGCACAGTTATGCGTTTCAGTGCAAATTTTCACTTTTGGAACTAACTGAGAGCAATTGATGTAAGGCAGGTCTGACAAAGCAACCGAAGATATTGTCGTGTGTGAATATAGTAATAACTTAACGTTAGTTTTGTTAACTAGTGTGCATTAATCTGCGCAACGAGTATGGTGCGCTATCTCGCCTAAATGATTATAATAGTCTGAAGTGCCTCAGCAAGAAGAGAGAAGAGTGAGATTAAGAGAGGGTAATTGAGAGGGAGACTAAATGGCGTTTGTCTCTCTGTTTATTTGATTGGTTCCTACTAAACGTAATAAATTTGTTTATACCTCAGGCAACTAATTCCCAATTGTCTTTGTTTTACCTACATATTTGTTCTTTGTCAAATATTTGGCAAACAAAGTAAGACCATAAAACCGGTGAATGTTGTCGAACTGCTTTTGCCAATGATTGTGTACAGTGTACAGTATGCACATAGTCGTAAATAAGGAGAAATAATAACACATATAATACAAAATATTTACATTAAAAATATGATTCTTAATTTGAATAATTATATTTGAGTAAAATGTAATGTAAAACTGAGACATATAAAGTTGGAATTTTTTAAATATGTAATAGTATTTACTGTTTGCTTACCATTTTGAGTGTTTACTGTAGTATAACTATAATTAATTTAAAAAATATTTTGTTGGGTTGTGTTAGGTGATATCGACAGACTCCCCCGGGAGATCTAACATAGACCTAAAAGTCCTTTGAAATACCGGGTAAAAATATACGAAAAATACTTTAATTACAAAATTAGCGAAGAATAAAAAATTAATTACAGAATAGTTAAATTTGCCAAATTTATTCCATTAGTATGAAATATTTCGTACATTATGTTTATTTTTCAATTGTTGTGAAATATTTAACTCTTTCGAGTCAGCACTGTAGTTTAAAGAGTAGACCTAACGCATATCTGAGAACCAACTCAAAAAGTCATATAGCAATTTATTTACAGCAGATTTTATCCAACAATCGTGCGTGTGTGTTAGGAATTTCACAAATTTAAAATGCAATTATAAGGAATTTGGAAAGGTTGTGCACTTATGATCAGGGATCTCCCCGTTAGTTGGAACCGGTAACTGTCTTCAGTGCGTGATCTGTATTGGTAATTTAAATGCAACTCGGGGAACTCTTGCTGTGACGCGTGGAGACTGGAATTGAGGTCCGAGAAATCTGTACAGTCATGCGAAGCAGCTCTGCGTCGCGACGGGGGGAATTTGCGTGGGGAAGTCTTCTGGGAGGGGCAGCGACGTTGAACTGATGAATCTGTTGTCACTTAAAGTTTCTGCTGCTAGAAACCAGGCAGGAATGAATGTTTGTTGTTAGTGGACTTAGTTAATTGGTGGCACTTACCGATTAAATGTTATACGATCGTGTTTATTATAGCATGTGTTGAGTTGAATTCTGTTGAGTTGAGTTCTTATATCACGCTTGTGTTTGCGCTCGTTAACAGCCGAAGAATCACGCTACGAGTGGCGAGTTCTCAGGCTCAGACAGGCACCGAGGTATTGTCGTTGGCACCGTCTCATTGTCTCCATCAGTTCCAATTTTAATCGCGTGCTGTCGAGATGCAAAGTCTTGCCGTAAGCCGGAAGAACGTGAAAACGCTTAAGAATCGCGACCTCAAGCCGTAAAGTGTCGAATTTTTGCATTTGATTCGAACGGAAAACGTATAAATAAAGAACCATAATTAATATTTTTGATATTTGTAAAACGTATATAAAAGTATACATTCACAAGTAATAATCTTGAATCGCCACTTATCGTTGGCATATTTGCACCTTATTATCTCAGAGTGTTTTTACACAGTATTTTTGAAATTGGTAAAGAAAAAGATTACAGAGTCAATTGCTTTTCGTCTGTCGTGTGATCGATTGTGTCTAGCTGATATTTCACTTTCGAATCGTTTGTAATTTATTAATTTATGGATGCTTTTCTCCGCTTCAATTGCCCCAAGTGTGCAATCATCAGTGTATCAATTTAACAACTTGCAACTGTTTCGAACTCAGATCGTTCCATTGAATTGTGTTGGGAAATAGTGTTTTTCTGCTTATATGAATGCCAGTTACAAAATACGAGAGGAAAAACTTAATTATTTTGTGTCAGTTCTGAAAATTGTAATAAAAGCCCGCGTCACAATCGAGCGCATCGACAATTTAAATGTGAACAACAAGTAGAGTACAGTTTTATTCCAATCATTCTGCAGGGCCCTTGGACTCGAAATATCTATCAATTGGTACTACAAATATAAGCGGATCTCAATATGCATAGCCAACAGCAACAAGAATTCCCTCAGGAATCAAAGAAACAAAAGACCAAACTCCCCGATTTGGGGGACTTTCAAGTACAAAAGGCAGGTGCCTCCACAACAGAACCCGATAAAAATTATACATACTTTGATCTGGTAAGTCAGTTCTGAATGTTCATTCCAAAACCAATATTCAATCATTCAATCTCTTGTAGTTTCGCTATTCCACGCGCTGCGAGCGTTTTCTACTGGTACTCAGCATGATTGTGGCCACACTGGCCTCAGTATTCATACCATATTTTATTCTGATATACGGTGAATTCACATCCTTGCTCATCGATCGCACTGTGGGCGAGGGCACCTCGTCCCCCACATTTATACTCGCCCTCTTTGGTGGCGGCACACGTCTGTAAGTACATTTATTCTACACTTGAATTTAATCTTCAACCAAAACATCCTTACATAGAGACGGGTCTTTGTGTTTGAATAAAAGAAAAGAGTGCCAAAATCCTCTTAAGTCATTTTTTAAACATATCTAGAAGGAAATTCTTTTTGTACTTTGCTTTTGCTTATCGAATCTTCCCTCAAGTTTGATTTCTCAAATTCCGAATTAACAAATGAACCGAGTGAGTGAGTTTAAGTCCACACTGAAAAAAATATAGGGTTCCAATAGAAAGTGGTTTGCTTTCAGATTTATGCATCTTTCTATAAGAAATTTTTTTAAATCGTTTTAATTAATGGAAAAATGCACTTTCATTCTAATGAATACCCCTGTGTCGATCACGCTCGACTATAGCTCGCTTGTAATTTCATTTGAAGTGGGCAATTGAAAAATTAATTGCAAGCATGCGTATTATAGAATAGAATTGTTGATTTTACTTGTAATTATATAATTTATAAGTTAGTTGTTAATCAGTCTAAAGGCTGTAATAATCATAACTATTCTAATTGCATTCCCTTCCATTAGCTGGCTGTTAATGGCGAGAAACGAATTAAGTATATTCATCTGATTTTAATACTTTTTCCCTCTGCCAATAGAAAATAACAAGGAATTTTATTCTTTCTGAGCGATAAAATGAATTTTTTCCGAATAATTAGTAGTTATTAGGGTTTGTCTTTTTGAGTGCATTCAATTATATTTTTCCTATTTACAAAGAACTAAAGATTTCCGAAATACTAAAGATGATTTAATAAACGGTTTTATGCGAAAATATAAATTATAATTAATTTTTTTGAAATTGCCAACATCGTGATGGAAAATAGTCTGAGAGTTTATTACTTTTATCGAGATCTATTATGCATCCTATTTTCCCAAACTACGAATTGAAGTTTATACTTTTATTCTCATGAAAAGATTTAAGAATGAAGAAGTTGGAATAGATGAATGCTAGGTTATTTTAGACCAATGGCAGTTCCTTTCGAAAAATATTTCAAAATGTTCCCTATTCGTTAAGGAATGTGTCTTCACTTAGCCAAGCAGGAAGCCGATTATTGCACACCAGTTTAAAAGTAACTTTAAAATTTAAATGTTCTTTGTTGCAGCACCAATGCCAGCAAGGAGGAGAATACTCAGGCAATCATTGATGATTCGATAGCTTTCGGACTTGGCAGTTTGGCTGGTGCGGTTATCATGTTCATACTCATTGTAATCGCCATAGATGTGGCGAATCGTGTCGCCCTTAATCAAATCAATCGCATACGTAAGCTCTTCCTGGAGGCCATATTGCGTCAGGACATGTCCTGGTATGACACCTCATCGGGCACTAACTTCGCCAGCAAAATGACTGAGTAAGTGAGCAGAGAATTGATGAGACTTACGATTATTGAATTGTATGCTTAACAGGGATCTAGATAAGGTCAAAGAGGGCATTGGAGAGAAGGTGGCAATTGTCACGTTTCTGATTATGACCTTTGTCATGGGAATAGTCGCATCCTTTATCTACGGCTGGAAGTTAACGCTGGTGGTGCTCACATGCAGCCCCTTCATCATAATATCCACAGCCATGGTGGCCAAGATACAGAGCTCTCTGGCCGAAAAGGAGCTTAAGGCCTACTCAGATGCTGGAGGTGTTGCGGAAGAGGTCTTTAGCGGCATACGCACAGTGCTCGCCTTTAGTGGAGAGCGCAAGGAGAACGATCGCTTCGCCAAACTCCTTGTACCAGCCGAAGCAACTGGTCGCAAGAAGGGTCTGTATTCGGGCATTGGAGCTGGTGTCATGTGGCTGATCATCTACTGTTGCATAGCCATTGCCGTTTGGTATGGCGTGGATCTTATACTGGATGACCGCGACCTGGAGGAGCGACAGTACACACCGGCTGTGCTGGTCATTGTGCTGTTTGCCATCATCATGGGAGCACAGAATCTGGGCTTCTCTTCTCCTCACGTTGACTCCTTTGCCATTGCCTTGGGCGCTGCACGTAATCTGTTCAGGATTATCGATCGCAAGTCCGATATTGATCCTATGGATGATATTGGCGCTAAGCCAGCAAGCATCTCGGGGCGCTTACGTTTCGAGGACATACACTTTCGTTACCCCTCTCGACCGGACATTGAGATCTTAAAGGGGCTCACAGTGGACGTGGAGCCGGGACAGACTGTAGCTTTTGTTGGCGCCTCCGGCTGCGGCAAGAGCACTGTCATTCAGCTGATGCAACGTTTCTACGACCCGGAACAGGGCACCGTAAAACTAGACGGCTCTGATCTGCGCTCTCTGAACGTAGCTTGGCTTCGTTCCCAAATTGGTGTGGTGGGTCAGGAACCGGTGCTTTTTGCCACTACCATTGGCGAGAATATTCGCAACGGGAATCCCAAGGCCAGCCAGGCGGACATTGAGCGTGCTGCCCGTAATGCCAACTGCCATGAGTTCATCAGCAAACTGCCCAAGGGCTATGACACCAAGGTGGGTGAACGTGGTGCCCAGATGTCCGGTGGCCAAAAGCAGCGCATTGCCATTGCCCGGGCACTGGTGCGAAATCCCAAGATCTTACTACTGGATGAGGCGACATCAGCACTGGACCCCACCTCCGAGAAGCGTGTGCAGGATGCACTGGAGCTTGCCAGTCAAGGGCCAACCACCCTTGTTGTTGCCCATCGCCTGTCGACTGTGACTAATGCCGATAAAATTGTATTTGTTAAAGACGGCGTGGTGGCTGAACAGGGCACACACGATGAACTCATGGACAAGGGTGGTTTGTACTACGAACTGGTAAATATAACCAGACGCAAGGAGGCCACCGAGGGTGCGGATCTTGACGAAAAAGAAACGGCCAGTGGTGCGGGCAAGTTGCCCCAACTGAAAGACAGGCAACAGAATAACGCGAATGACGATGATGATGATGATGATGATGATGATGATGAAGACGACATTGAAGATGAAGACGGCGTTAACCCAGGCTACACGCCAAGCGACAGCAAGGATGATGTTTTCAGTGTGACCTCACGCGGCAAACGTAAGTGCCTTGGCTTTCCTTCTACTACTGTCTAAGATCTAATTCGTTCTTCTCCACCGAATGTTAATCAAATCAAGATTAGGCTTCCTAAGGGGAAAGTAGGCTTAAAACTATGTTTGCGGATTACAATCCTCATTCGGCCCCTATAGGAGCAATTGGCCTGTTTAAAAATATAATTTAACTTTAAAAACTATATATATATATATATATATATATATATTTGAATATCTACGAGTACATATATTTTCAATTTCTATTCTATATACTCAGGTCGTTCACAGCGCCGCAAGAAGAAGAAGGTAGAAGAGCCTAAAGTTTCCTTTATGCAATTGATGAAACTAAACGCTCCCGAATGGCGTTATATAGTCTGGGGTTGTCTGGCTGCCGCCATGCATGGCACCACGTTTCCACTTTGGGGTCTATTCTTTGGCGATTTCTTTGGCATATTATCGAATGGTGATGCGGATGTGGTGCGTCATGAGGGCAACAACATCTCCTACATCTTCATAGGCATTGGAGTGATGGCTGGATTGGGCACTATGCTGCAGAGTTATATGTTCACAACGGCCGGAGTTAAGATGACAACCCGGTTGAGAGAGACAGCCTTCAAGACAATTATGTCACAGGAGGTGGCCTTTTTTGATGATGAGAAGAATTCGGTGGGTGCATTGTGCGCCCGTCTAGCTGGCGATTGTTCCAATGTTCAAGGGGTGAGTGCATTTACCAATAAGGCTCATCAAAGCAATGTCTTTAATAATGTCCTCGCTTCAGGCAACGGGTGCACGTGTTGGCATCATGCTGCAGGCGATGGTCACACTGGCCGTTGGCATGATAGTTGGCTTCGTTTTCTCGTGGCAACAGACTCTATTGACGTTGGTCACGTTGCCGTTCCTTTGCCTCTCAGTGTATCTGGAGGGTCGCTTTATTGCCAAGAGCGTGCAGTGGGCTAAGGCGGCCATTGAGGATGCCTCACAGGTGGCCGTCGAGGCCATTGCCAACATACGCACTGTCAATGGTCTGGGCTTGGAGCGACTGGTGCTGGAGCGCTATATTGTGCAGATAGATCAGGTAGATCTGGCGTGCCGTCGTAAAGTGCGTTTTAGGGGTTTGGTCTTCTCGGTGGGACAAACGGCGCCTTTCCTGGCTTACGGAGTGTCTCTTTACTATGGTGGCTTGCTCGTCGCCAACGATGGTCTGCCCTATGAGGATGTTATCAAAGTGGCCGAAGCACTCATCTTTGGCTCCTGGATGTTGGGCCAGGCCTTGGCTTATGCGCCCAATGTCAATGATGCCATCATCTCTGCCGGACGTCTTATGAAACTCTTTGAGCAGAGACCCACGCAGCCTAATCCGCCGCTGAATCCCTATAATACCGCGGAGGTAAGTCATAAGACGAGTCCGCTGACTCCCACTAAAGAAGCTCAATCTCTTACAGAAATCCGAGGGAGACATAGTCTATGAGAATGTCAGGTTTGAGTATCCCACTCGCAAGGATACACCCATATTGCACGGACTGAATCTCACCATTAAGAAGAACACCACTGTTGCTCTGGTGGGTCCATCTGGCTCTGGCAAATCCACTTGCATCCAACTGCTACTGCGTTATTATGATCCTGTCTCCGGCTCTGTCAACCTGAGCGGTGTGCCCAGCACAGAGTTTCCATTGGATACCATGCGCTCCAAACTAGGTCTGGTCTCCCAAGAGCCGGTGCTCTTTGATCGCACCATAGCCGAGAATATTGCATACGGTAATAATTTCCGTGACGATGTGCCCATGCAGGAAATTATCGAGGCGGCCAAAAAGGCCAACATACACAACTTTGTCAGCTCCTTGCCTCAAGGCTATGAGACTCGTCTGGGCAAGACGTCACAATTGTCCGGCGGCCAGAAACAACGGATAGCCATTGCTCGTGCACTGGTGCGTAATCCAAAAATTTTGATACTCGACGAAGCGACATCCGCATTAGATCTGGAAAGCGAAAAAGTGGTGCAACAGGCACTGGACGAGGCACGTGCCGGACGCACATGTGTAACGATTGCTCATCGCTTAAGCACTGTGAGAGATGCGGATCTGATATGTGTGCTAAAGAAGGGCGTAGTGGTGGAGCAGGGTACGCATGATGATCTGATGTCTCTGAATGGCATCTATGCCAATCTCTATATGATGCAACAGGTGGCGGGATAGTAAAACATGAACTGTCCTTAGCGTGTAGCTCTATTTGTTTTCTTGTTATACATTAATAAAAACGCCAATATTAATATTTACTATAGTCGACTGTCTATCATGGGACCGGGATTGGCCAGGGCATTGCGCCGCTCCTGTATAGCAAAGGTGAGCTTGCGGAAGGGTCCTAGCGGCAAGCCCAACGACTTCAGATCTGCTTCTGTTAACAGCATAAGTGTCTCCAGATCTATTTGTTGTTTCTGAAATCTGGAAGCATATGTTAGATTTAGATACATTTACTCCATCTGCACTTAGGGTACTCACACTGGCAGATATTCATCGAGAGCCCAAACAGTCAAAAAGCGATGCAAGGCGCTGGCCGGCGCCTCCTGTTCATCCTCATCATCCTCACTGTATACATCATCGTCATTGCCCTCGGAATCCGAGTCATCAGACAGGTTTAGATATAGTCGTGCTTTGTTACAGCCAGAGCGTGATTTGTTGTTGCTGTGGGTGGCATTTCGCATGGTTGAACTGGAGATACTATCGACGCCATCCGACTGCAACTGCAGCTGGCTAAGTGCCGCCGTCACCGAGCGCCTGAATGCAATGCTGCCCAACATCGTAGGCCGATCAAATAGTCCGACTGGACGTTGGAGTACCAATTCTTCGCTAAGCTCGTGTGAAAGTTGTGCATCACCTAAGATGTCGGGTTGGGAAAAGGAGCGTGCCAGTGCCGTACTATAGCCATGTGGCTTGGGATCTCGTGCGGAGCCGTTCTCCACCTCAAAGACATCAGCGATCTTTCCACGTTTGGCATTGGCCTCCTCTGTGGAACTAAATGTGCCTACATATAGAATTTCCGAGTCACGCTGTAGTCCCGTTAACGATGTAATGGTGCGTTTGCCATCTGGTTCCACTTCGCGCATCTTAAAGCCACCATCTGTTGTCGTTGTATGCGGACAAGCGCTGGAGTGCTGGTTCTTCAATTGTTGCTGCTGCAGATGGATTGGTGGCTTCTTCTGGACGGTGCCAACCCGGCTGGCAATGGTGGAGCCCCCACTACTGCTGCTGCCACTTCCCACCAGATCGCTAAACTTTGCACCACCGCGCAAAGGCTGCTGGAGCAATGGAGCGGCGGGTGACTCACGCGGTGTCCTATTCAAATTGCCCTGACTGGACCAAATCTTCTGTTTCAAGGTGGACAGCATGTTGCTGGACTTAATACTGGTGCCGAAACTTTGACCACTGTTGGGCTTAAGCTCACAATAGTCAGGCTGTTGACGCTGTTGTTGTTGTTGCTGCCGTTTCATGTATTCCTTCACGCGTTTTTCGCACTCCTTCTCCGCCAGCTCCTTGAGAGCCTTAGACTTTTTTCTGTAAAGTAAAAAGTTTTTAATATAATTCGTATTTAAAACTTAATTGAAAATATGAGTGAGCCCATGTTTACTTTTCATTGGCTTCAAAGTTAGCCGCAGCTGTGTCTAAATAACGCAAAATCTCATCCCGATTGTTAATGGCTGCCAAATCCTTGGCATTGTGTCTATCGATATCCAATGCGTAAATATTTACTCCAAATTTATTAAGGAAGTCGACGCAGTGCAGGTGACCCTTAGCTGATGCCAGGTGTAGTGCTGTGTTGCCAAACTGATCACATTTGTCCGGATCTCCGCTGTTGAAAATAAAGAAGAGCAATTGTAAGTACAAACACTATAATCTCTAAGGCAAACTAACCCTCTGCCACAGAGTAAACGAAGTGCATCCAGTCGTCCCTCAAATGCCGCCCACATCACTGGTGTCATTGAGTCATCATCCTTGGCATTGGCATCTTTGCGTGTCGCTTCCTTCAGCACTTCGAGCAGTCCATCTTTGGCAGCTCTAGTAAAGAACAACAAGAACATTTAATTAACCCTCGAGAGATAAGATAGAGCAACACACACCGCGAGCATTATTAATTGCATGTCGGAACTCACTTATGAAATCGATCTGCAGACATTTTCGATGCTCTTATCGCTTAATTATTTCCATAGACAACCAAATTGCGGAGTAGTAACTGAATATTAAAGTAAACAAACAGTTGATATTGATCAAAACTATTTGATTTACTTGTCAGTGATTGGGTTAAGCAATACATTATGTATTACTTAAGAGTATATTTCACTAACTATATACTATATACATACATACATATATTCAAAATTATTACAAATCAGAGAAGCTATGGATTCTACCACTGAAGTGGGCGTAAAGAAATTAAGCTTATCAAGAAAAAAGAAAATGAAACCATTCTCTGCCACGCCCCTTGTATTAAATCCATTTTATAAACCCTACGCTGCGACGAATCTTAGCATTTGGCAAGCTCAGTCGGAACAATCCAACAACTGGCGCACGGTTAAGAAGCCAGCTGGAAAATCGAAAGCCCTATTAAAGGAGCCAATACTTCGTAATATAGAAAATAAGGTCAAGGTCATGGGCAAAGAGTGGCTGCTGTGCAACGTGAAGGAAATGCACAACGAGCAGTCATGGGTTAAAGCAATTGCCGTGGAGAAGCAGCGAGAGCCGACGTATGGATTAAAGGGTTTAAAGAATTTGTGTAATGAGCTCGACGACCAGATCAACATTTTTATCGATGATATGAATCCTTCTTCCAAGAAAATGTCGCCCATGGCACAAGCAATGTATGGTTAATTGTTATATTATATGCAATGCCAAAATATAAAAAGAAATCGTCTTGAGATTCACACGCCTCATATTAGTCAAGAAAATCGTGTGTAGCTGACACTTTCAGTGAAGTGAAAAGGAAAAGCTTGGACTACGTTCCGGTTGGAGTTCACACACGCACACACTTACACGCGCTTATAAACTTCGCTAAAGAAATAACAAACGTACTTTTTCATGTATGTATATACATACATACTTATATACATACATATAAACCTAGTAGCAAGTTCACTCAACCTTGTTTGTTAGCTTCAACTTGCCCAAAAACAATGCTTCCTACCACCTAGTATAAGCTATGCTTAGAGCAACTCAACCGTTTACTCGAAATGAAAATCGATGGTAAATTAGCTCGACTTGTCTAAGTTCATACAATTTGACACTTTTCTGTACAAAAACACAAACACAAACGTAGGTATCAATACAGTTTTTCACTAGCGATCAGCAAGCTGGAGAGTATAAACACTTTCGGCTTAGACGAGTACTTGTTGGTAACTGAAACTTGTTGGTAACTTTAAACTGGAAGACAAAGCATCGATGTCAATATCGATATTATTGATATTTGAAAGTCTTGTATAATATCGATATTTTTCTAGAAACAATCGGCGCGCGCATTTAAAAAAGTGACTACATAAAAATTAATAAAAACTGAGTGCATATATTCAAAATATGTTTATGTGTATGTGCAACAACAATAAGCAGCGCACTGCTATTAAACTAACTAAGAATTCACCAACAATTAATTAAATGGACTATTAAGAAAAGGCCGTGCTTAAAAAGAGCGCGTGCAAAAACTGCCAGAGTTGCCAAGCTGCATACATAAATCAAAAGTAATATCTTATATTTTTATGTGTAAACCAGTTTAAAGAATTACGTCCTTTAATGTCATGTAATTTAAATAATGGAAATAGTTTTATTTATCGACAAATAATTCTTATATATGTAGTTAGCGCAGCCCTGCGTTCAGTTATTACGCATTTTTCATCCCTAGTCTACTGGTGAGGGTTATCGATACATTGTTACGATATTTGTTTTAGGGCAAGCAATTCTGCAGAAAAAACTGCCTTGAGAAACACACAATCCATATAAACAGATTAACTAGTTACAAATATGCTGTATTGCATTCGCAGCGCGTTACAAAACAAAAGTAAGATGTGAAAATCGGCGTATTGACGAATTCACGCACATTTGTGGTGGTTGGTGACTACACATCTGCATATGTACATATGTGTATATACACATACACACATGAGTTTGCGTAGGAGGTACCAAAATAACAACAGCACCAGCAGTAGCAGCAGAAGCAGCAATAGCAGTACCAACAAAGAAGACGTTTTTACCATATGTTCGATGCATCAGTTGTGCATCAGTATCCGCGTGGTTCAGCTCGGTAACGTTCCATGCAAATTCCAGTGCCAATGTCAAGCCGTCAATGTTAATACGAGCTAACGCTGGCTTAGTTATTATCAAAAAATATAATTGCATACATCTACAAATATCAAAAATTACACACCCCTAACCATAGCCAGTCCAAGGCCCACAACCACCCACTTGAAAGGCGCCGATACACTACTAACAATACTGATACCGATATTAATATCGATAACGATTCACCTGAGTCTAAATTAGTTTAGGGCATGTGTCAAACAGAAAAGACACAAACACAAACAGGCGTGCAAAGGACAAATAACTAGAAAAAAGAGTAAATCCCAGGAGCCCGCTGGAGAGCGTGCAACGCACTATGGGCAATTGCCTGAAATGCTTCCAGTCGTCGTCTGCCGCACAAACGTTGCCAATAAGCTCCGCCTCTCCAAGCACACTGCACATAAACAACGCCAACAGCTGCCAAGCGGCAACTAGCATTGGCAATTGCTACGATATTGTTGTTTCTAATGCAAATGACCGCTGTGCCATCTACAACGATAGGCCACGTGGTAAGATGACAGTAAATGAATTTAAAATGAAATGAAATATACAATTTTTGTTTTCACAACCTACAGAAACCGATGAACTGCTCTCTAATCGAACCCCACTCAAGCCAGCAAACAATTGTGATACTAAGCGTAATAGTTTTAAGTCCTTAGGCTTGCTTAATGGAAGTGCACCTACCATGAGCGAAATTATAACAACTGGTAAGCACTGTACCGCCCACTGAACTGGTGTACATAGTAAACAGATCACCAGACTACCTAGCTTTAACACAACCACTCTTATTTTGCAGCGGTCAAGGAATCGATGGAGGTGTCGCATCAAACTTTGAACAAACTCTTCGATGTGTACAAAGATCCTGATGACGAAGATATGATACTCACTGATGGCATTGAGCGCTTGTGTAATGACCTTAACTATCAGCCAGATGAATTTGCAATACTAGTGCTTGCCTGGTGCCTGGACGCCTCACAGATGTGTCGCTTTACCAAAACGGAATTTATTGATGGTCTGCACAAGATGCGGGCGGATACAATTGCCACTATACGCTTAAGACTTGAACAGACAATTGAGATGCTTAAGGTCGATGCTGAGATGTTTAAGCAGCTTTATCGATTTACCTTTCGGTATGAGATCTGGCTTTAATAATGTCTAATTAGTTAATATATCCTTACCCTTCTCTTATAGGTTTGGTTTGGAGCCAGATCAAAGGGTATTGTCGCTGGAAATGGCAATCGATTTGTGGAAACTTGTGTTCACTGTACAAACACCTGATCTCTTTTCAAACTGGGTGAACTTCCTCGAGAAGCATCCAAACATACGCCGCATACCCAAGGATACATGGAACATGTACCTCAATTTTACCGAACAATGTGATATAGAAAATTATGATGATACTGAAGCGTGGCCAAGTCTCTTCGATGATTTCGTGGAATACGAAAAGAATCGAGCTCTGCAAGCTCTGCCCACGCACGACGATGATAACAACAATGACGATCCACTGCAGAGTCATGCCAAATCCGGCAACGATCCACGCTATGTGTCATAGTTTAAGATGGAGCCAGTAGCCAAACACATAACCAATCTACCGTCTAGGGCCAAGCAAAGTTCAACTCGCCAATAGAAATTTAATGTATATTTCGAATTATTAATAATTTGCTCTCTTATTGTGTATCGTAATCTATATTGCTGATGTTAGCATACGCTTAGTTGTTTATGTTTACCTTGACAACACCTCTCCAGTCAGTCCCGTTCTGTTCTGGCCAACGGTCATAGATCTGCGATGCGGTGCTGGCACTGCTTGATGATTCACCCACAGCATCACTAAACCACTAGGAATGACTACAGTAACATCCACATCGACAACAACAATAACAAGTGCACACAGATTGGCGGGAGTCAGCTAGACGATAATTTACCTTGCAAACACTTAACGCGTAGCAAAGCAAAGGGCAACGGACGCATTTGTTTATATAAATTAAAGACTTATCAACAAGAATTTGGAAAAGCTCAATCATACGAAACCACATGTGTATATATACTAAATGACTTGATCAAGTAGAAGAGCAGACATGTTTTCAATGTATGCAAACCGTATCGTACTATATATTATATATATGTATGTATATGTATATCTATGTATGTATACAATATAGTAATATAGCAATTAACTGATGTATTATTTTAAAACGAGAAAAATTGCAACATTTTATGGCACTTAACTATTGAATTGCAAATACAATTATATACTTAGTTCTAAGTAGTGGATGTGAATTAAATAAACATAAACTAAAGCAAGTACTTTGTAATCATTCGCGTTTATATAAATGCTCTTACAGATTTATTATATTCGTAACGTCAGTTGGTTTTATTCGATTGCCCTGTAGATATGTCATTCGTTTTTACTTACATATATTGTGGTTGAAGTTTCAGTTTTAATTTCGATTTTGAAACAGCACTGTTTTACGCAAAAATAAGATATGCCTGAAAATTATACATATTTTTTATTTTTTAACTTGTTTCCATAAAATTAGTAGAAATGGAATAACAAATTTTATGATTAATACAAATGTCAATGAAATATTAAAATTGGTTTCAAATATTAAGAAGAGTTTTCCTACATATTTACATTATATTGAACGGCGGTTCTCACAGTTTTGATCTACATAGTCTAATATATACAAAATTAATAATACAACCTGTCATTAAAATTCAAAAGTGCTAGAATATTGGCCAATTTAAAAGTTGCAAAGGACTTATTAGCAAGGAAATAAGCACAAGACAATGGGTAAATAATTATATGTAAATTGTCAGTTCTAAAATTCTTAAGTTTTAGTGAACTTATTTTGGAAGCATTATTTAATTTCGTATTCTGCCATTTAAGCCGTTAACACAATGTCGTCCATTTTGGGTCAACAGCTTGTTGCAAAACCGAATCGCAGTCGATGCTTGAAATACTTCACTAAATGTAATATGTAATTGTAGCTTATATATGTATTAATTACAAAACAATTACTTGCATTCTGAAATTTTTCAATAAACTGTCAATTCTTTTGGGTGGCTGCTCGTTGGCAATAGTCTGTTATCGATAGTGCAATCGATGATTTGTATCGCTTTCGCCAGAGATGTGTGGATTACTGTGCACAAAAGTACGAACACTCAGCCTTATATACATTGTGTACATACAGACATATGAATGTGCGCTCGTATTACTTCCGCTGCGCTTTGATAAAAATTGTGTAAAATCGCTTGCATTGCTTTGCGCTATTATCTGGATGAGTAAGTAGCTGTCTATAAAGATTACCCTGCAGTTGTTATTCGTGGAAACCCATTTCATCACATCATCGCTGCAGGCAGCGAGGAATTGCGTATACCGTGAATTGATTCACTATTTGACATTGAAAAGCAAATGCCATGCTTTGTTGGCTGTGGTGGGTGTAGCAGAGGCGAAGGGCAAGGATAGAAAGCAAGGATAGAACGAAGTCGATCAAAGAGGGACAAGCAGACATGCCCTGCGAGAGTTGTCGAGTTGAATTTACGGTGTTCCGCCGCAAACGCAGCTGTTTCGACTGCAGGTGAGTGACAACAACGATCTATAGAAATTTGTTTTATTAACTATATGCATACACTCATACTTATCTACTTATTGCCTGCCAGGCGTTATTACTGCAACAACTGCCTGACACCGACCACAGCGCGACGCTGCCAACGATGTGCAATATTTGCCCAAAGGCCTCTGCTGCGTACAGATCTGCTAAAGCTCAAGCCAAAAGATTTAATATTCTATCTGCAATCGAAGCATATTTCGACCGACGGTTGCCTGGGTGAGTCATGATACTTGATACGTGATAATTGTTTTGCAGTGTTTAATTTTTCCAACTCTTTGTCGGTATTGCAGAAAAGGACGAGCTGGTCGGTCTGGTGCTCGCCCAAGCCGCGCAGGCGGATCGGGACTCGGGACGACCGCCCAATAACAGCCCTGGTCGTGGCCAAGCCCATCCCATGGACAGTCTTAAACAAACGTGCCAAAACTTTTTCACCAATCTGAGTGACAATATTAGTGATTCCTTTGGGTCTTTCGAAACAAAGTCAACAGCAAATAATAGTCGGGTAAATAGTCGTCATGCCTCCCGGGACTACGGTGCACCATCACCGCCACCGCCCTCGCACATATTCGAGCAGCCTCGTGTGTCCACACGCGAGATTCCAACGTACACCAGTGCAGTCAACGGGCGTACGTCAACACAAACTTCAACAAGGACACCAGCTACTCCCAGAAGCATTTCCACTGAGATCGCTCATGTCCATGTCAGTCCGTCAACCTCATCAGCACATACCACCTCATCAGCCACGGCTACAGAAGAGCGCGGATCCAGCACAGTGCCGGCAACTGCTGGTCTCGAGGACCACTATGCTAACGAGCAGGAAAATTCCGTGTGTGAGTGTGATTGCTCCGATGATGAGATTATACATACATTTAGCGAGCGTGCTTCGCTTAAGAACAGCGAACATAGCGCTGGTCATGCCAGTTTGCACAGACAACCCCTGGAGTCGAGCTCTGCAGGTGCAATGGCAGCGACAACTACAACAATAAGAACGAACACCAGTCCTGGATGTTCGAAGCCAGGATCGCTTAGTTCCAAAGTGGATGCATGCGAAGCGGACTCGTCACAGTCTAGTTTTGAGGAGCTGGGAGCTATTGGTGGAATTTCAGATGAGAGCAAAGCTGCCACCGACACCAATAGCAGCAACCTGGATCAATGGCAGCTACTAGATCAGACAGCTCCAAATGGAAGCCAAATGCATTTGCAGGCCACACCCACATTACCTGGCGCCACCACGGAAGAAATTCTTGAAGTGACACTGCAAAATGAACCTGGTGAACCACCAAACATTGAGCAGAGAACTGTAACTGTGCCACAGATACAGCAGCGTGTTAAAAAGGTGACCAGGCGACGCTCTGATGGCTATCTGAACCGTCGCCATCATTCCAGCGATGATGAATCGCCAGTGGGGCTTATTAGTGTGCCATTGGGAACGTTGCGCGAGCAGCCAGAGCCATCATCAGTAGCTGCATCCAGCAATTGCAAGCGTTGTGGCAAGAACAAAATAAATATTCGCCGACGTGTGGAAAAGATGCGCAGACACTTGGAGAACTCACAAATGTCCGAAGAGAACATCAAAGCAGAACTGCAAGAATTTCTTGCTTATTTGGAACAGCGCACTAAGTCCATTGACTGCTCCGAGGCGGATAGTCATGTGGTATCACCGCTGAGCGGGGAAGATGCAGGCAGCATTGCGGCTGGCGGGGCCACCGGCATGCCAATCACACCAACTATAGAGTTTTCGCCTACGCAGGATGACAATGATATCCATTGGGATGATGATGAAGGGATTCATGTGTATGCAGCTCCCATGGGTTTTGAGCCAGCCAATGGCATTGATTCACGCTTCGTAAACTTGGAAGACTTTGAGGACCTGTAAGTTGCTTAGTGAATACGTCGTATATACCCCGTTAATAATATAATTTTGAACCCGCAGAAAAGACTTGGAGAATTTAACGGTGAAACAATTAAAGGAGGTGCTGATGTTGCATCGTGTTGACTACAAAGGATGCTGTGAGAAACAGGAGCTGCTCGACCGGGTGGTCAGACTTTGGAAAACCATGCGCACAGCGCCGGGTAAGCTTCATAAGTATAGGCATCTTTAACCATACCCTAACCTTATGCCATTCCTATGCTACTTTACAGCTGTTGAGAAACTTGCCACTGATGAGCTTTGTAAGATATGCATGGATGCGCCCATTGAGTGCGTGTTCTTGGAATGCGGACATATGGCCACATGCACCAATTGCGGAAAAGTACTACCGGAGTGCCCGATTTGCCGACAATATATTGTAAGAGTTGTAAGATTCTTTAGGGCCTAAAATTGTAAATGGCAGCCCATAGTTTATTGGTTTACAAACACGTACATGTATTATGTACTATTAGAGTACCAGAAGGAAACCAGGACGACCTGTACTGGCACCAGCACACCTGGTCAAGTGATTGCTGTTCTGTGCACATACGTATAATGAATGTATTCATGCACAGATCTTGCTATTTTAGCAACCTCAGTAAACAACTGAATTGTTTCCTTATATTTATCTCTATGCAGATATCTGTTTAAACTTTCAAGAGTACAACTTTAAAAGTGTGTATTGACTTTCATATTTAAACTGTGGATTTTGTTTGCTATTTATTGACTTTAATTTAACTATTATTGTTGTTTGTGTGAACCGACTTGTAGATAAACTAACATTCCTATAAATTGTAAATGATGGAATCTAAGAAACGCTGTTGTATATTCTTTTATTAGGTAATTTTTATTATATATGTATATAATTTGGAAAGCAGCCAATAATCAGGCCTGTTCCCATTATTGAATTCGTTTAATCGATTTACTTTTTGAAAAAAAATGGTTTCAAATTTCAATTCATTGTTTTCGATAAGCTTCATATTTGGTCCATTTCGACTTAGATTAGCTTCGTGTGTAAGTACAAAAAACATTTTAATTTTTTGAAAACGATACATCGATTTTAGGAAGCCCATTTTTTTCAAAACGTAAATCGATTGAACGAATTCGAAAATGGGAACAGGCCTGAATATATTTATATATGTATAACTGAAGACACATTCTTCTGTAGGAGTCACATTCACTTGGCAATCCTGGTAAAAAATATGTGTACTATGTTTGAAGCGTTTACAAATTTTGTTCTGCATCAGATCTAGCTCCATCCAAAGAGTTGTGGATGGAATCCATTGAGCCACGATTCCGTGCGGGCGGAATCCATAGAAGGCTGTAGCATCTGACGTTGTCTTGACACGTTGAGTTTAGGGCACTTTATGAATTGCAGGCGGCTTGTCTGGAATGAGAATGAATGTCTAGAAAATATATACTATAATTTCTTTTGCTCAGCTGAAAAACAAATTTACTGGTCATCTGAAGGCATAATATTTAGAAAGTTATTGAAACGACTGTTCGGGGTTGTGGCACTAAAGTTGCGAATTTGGCTAAGTGAAGTTGTGCACTTGTCTATTTAGTTCGCTTTACGCTCGATCTTGCTTTGCTTATGCGTATGGTGTCCCTAGCTCTGGAATCGAAGCGTTCACACGAACCGACAGACAGACATGGCTACATCGACTCAATTGGTCATCCTGATCAAAAATGTATATGCTTTGTGCGGTCTACACTTGCACTTGCAATAATGGGTCAGTTTCGCGCTTCAATTTAAATATTCTGTTTTGTGCTCTGTTTTTAACGCAACTTGCCTTGTTTACCTTTTTCGTCCGACCACCAACAACTATGTACATTGCCTGCGGACATGTTTGAGTTCGTACCGGAACAAACGGACTTTTGCTTTAAAATTTACTGATTAATCTATAACGATGATTATTGTTTAAGTATTATTTATAACAATGTATTGGCGTTTTTTTCTAGTCTATTGGCCCTTTTTTAAAATCATTTTTGGCATACTTTTTAATTGCCAAGTGGTTACAGTGTTGGACACGACTTTTGTGTATCGCAGCTACTTTGTTATCGATATGTGTGCGCCGTGTTCAGCACTGTTTTCGTAACTAATATTGTGTTATCGTGGTTTTGTTAGCTCTAGTAAGTTTCGCGCGTCAATTCAAAAAAATTATTTGCGCTCCACGCTTGATGCTACTTCTTGCTTTGTTCACCCTCTCAATATTTGAGAAATTTCCTAGAAAAGTGTACCAATCTTTTTAAAAGTACTTAGTTTATCCAACATTTTTTGAATTGTGATTAAATAAAGCAAACTTGATAATGGCGGCAGAATCTCAATTCTACAATTCCTTGTACCTTAACACAACGAGCCATACATCCGGACCCAGTTTCAGGTGCCAGTTCATTACTGATATCAGTAGATGGTTTCTTATATAGCCAGCTTACCATCCGCTTCAAGGTGAATTACTTCTAGGTTCTGTCCAAATGTCAACGTCATTAAATCGAAGTCTTTGTTAACTATTTTTAAAGCTTGACTCTCTAAAAGCCGACAGAGCGATTTAAAAATAAAGTAAAAACTCGCCACCCTTTGCCTTGATGCGCTTTATTTATCTCTAACTGCTATTTCCTGTACTTTTGCGTGTGCGCTGTAAGACTCTGCATCTGGTTTAATTGACAGAGACCACACAACAAACTCATGTAACCTAATAATTTCAAAAACTACTTCTAATTATGTATTGACAAGTCATCCTTTTAATTAGAAAGTAAGCGACACACAAGCTACATATGTCGATCTTGCGAAATAATTTTAAAAATCTTCTGTATAAATTGTTCTTCTGGCGCTTCTTTTTTGCAGGGAGAGGCCGATATGTTCAGATTACGTTATTAAAAATACCATCAACTCAATGAAACGCAAAGGTGTTTTTATTTACATTTATTTTATTACACATATTAAGTTTGTGCTCGATAATTATTTTTGAAACTCAACAAGAACTTCGTTTGCATTTTCGATTGCGATTACATTTCGAGATACAATTTTGTGATGATATTTATAAACCTAATGCGATTTTAATTTAGCTTAAGCATAAGTTCAACTAATAAAAGGTGATTTTTATTTTTCAACAAATAAAAATTGTACAATCTATATTGTGCGTGACGTTTAGTTTGGTAGAAATAATCGAGTTACGCATTCGATCTGCTCAAAAAGAGTTTAATGAAACTAAACTACGAATATCTGTAGCACATGCAATACACACAACAGGGTTTCGGTGAGAGTACTCTTGGAAGGATGGAATGGGTACATGGTGCGTGGAGGCGGCATTTAGAAGTCGTAGGAGTCCTCGTCGTCTCCTTTGCGAACCTTGAAGATGAATCTGTAGAGGACTGCGGCTAAAATGGCACCTGATATCGGTCCAGCCCAATATACCCAGTGATACTTCCATACCAAGTTTACAACGGCTGGACCGAAGGAACGAGCCGGATTCATGCTGGCTCCAGTTAGTTGAATCTGCAGTTATGTCGATTTTATGATTATATTAGTTCTCAGATATCTTGTGAATGTACTTACCGCACACAAATGACCAGCTGTAATGGACAGACCGACAGCAAGTGGTGCGGATCCTTTGATGTCACGGCGGCCAGGATCTGATACACCTTTGACAACAAATACCAATATAAAGGTGATTAGAGCCTCGATCCCCACTGCCTGACCCACAGTCAGTGATTCATTCATTGAAGATACTCCTAGGTTCGACACTGCATTTGTATCTAATCCCAGTTTCAATCCATTCAGACATCCATAAATGGCACCGGCTCCGGCCATGGCGCCCAAAAGCTGCATCATAATGTAGAATAACGACTTCAAGATGCTCATTTCGCCAACGATAAGGAAACCAATGGTTACAGCCGGATTGATGTGGCAGCCACTAATGTGGCCCAAACCCTGTGAAGCGTTCAAAGAATAAAATATTAATATATTAAAACTGTAAAAATGATTTAGTAACTATAAATAATTATATTTAATTTACTTATAAAATGATGTGGGTTTATTGACCTTCATAATTCGAATTTGGCTTAATCAACTACAAGGTATCAATATTTATGTGTGACATCGCACCCGAATTCTGGCTAATAGACAATCAACCCCACTTCACTAACCTGAATAAAGTATCTTGAACGGTTAGAAGACGTTTTAAAATAGTTCTTAAATTAAATTTTCCCATACCCATTACATAACGGTTATCGTCTTCTTATTTGTTTTTAATTGGGTAAATCCGTATCTACAAGTCTTATAATATTTTCAACATAATTGATCAAGCAATAATCTTATCTAATAAAGATCTGAGATAAAAAAAAAGCTTTTAAATACATATGTGTATGTAATTAGTGTTTGATGCTAACAGCTGATTCCAGCAGCGACACGACACTTAGTTTTCTGGGTTGGGCAATGTTTGCCCTTTTTGGTTGTAGAGTTTGCATTTTGGGTACGGATAAGGGTATTACACAACGGAGTGAGTGCATTGTCTGCTGGCAAACGGATACGAGCAATTTGCCAGTGACAAGACGAAACGCACTCAACTGGAGTCATAGACAACCACTGGCTGCAAGTTGCCATGGCTGTAGATCAATTGCGATAGCTATAAAGTTCAAGTCTTTGACTGAGTAGATGATGAGTGTGTGACTAAAAGTAAAAGTTAGTCCATGCGAACCCGTGTTCTGTTGAGTCATTGCCATAGCCAAGAAACGATCGAATCAAGTGTCTATGCCATAGATGATTTAGAACTTCGAAAAACAACAACAGAATATGCAAACACATTACCACTCGTGCTGTGAGTGAGAAGTACTCATATACACTCATACGAGTACACTCACTCTTATGAATGAAAACGCACAATTGCCGCTGGCCTGGGCCCAAGGTCGATGTGCAGGCTTCTATGTAGACGCATATCATTTGCCGATATGAGTTCGATTCGGAATTGAGATTGCTTTATGCCTTGTAAATAAATAAAAGGGGTATGCACACGATGTCCAGTGTATAGCAGAGCATAATAATTATATTCGTATAGATAGTCAGTATCAAAATAGAATCTGTAGGTATATACCCAAAGTTTACTTTTACAAAGCCCGAATACAGGGTTTCATATGGTCGGTTGCGTCCTTTTGCAGCCTTACCGAGTGTTTAGTTTTTGCTTTAGATCTGCAAGTGCTGCAGCTTTAGCTTACATGGCCAATGTCTTGGTGTCTGCGTTTCGCAGTTCGGGTTTAATTAATAAATGCTCAAACTTCGACAACCATAGGCGATTTGGAGGCAATTGGAGGCTGTCCATTTGGCTGGACCGCAGCGCTAATTACAGCAGCGTTAAGAGCAAGTTCAGCCAAACCGGGCCTAAACAGTTTCGGATACTTTGGTTACATGCAATCTATGAGTTACGCCCGGCCAAGTGGTGCAACTGCCTCAACAGCTTGCAGCTTGCAGCTTGACATTTGGCGTGCGCACGCATTGCCTTCAATTTTTATATACTATTTTTTGCTGTTGCAAATTATGTGAATAGTTGTAGTAAAGCCTGCTGTGAGTGTGATCAAGATCAGACTAAGAAACTGCACTATGCCAACAGTTTTTGAACGTTGACGGACGGCGTTACTCTTGACTTCAGGCTAAGATCAATCAGTTTGGCTTGAATGCAGCACGTTTGCTCAGTCGTTTTAATTGTACACTTGAGCCTGAACTATGATTTAAATCACATCACACACAATACCCATCATTAGGTTTGATCATAAATATGCGTCGATATGCGTGAGAATCTAAGCACAGTTCGTCAAATCGCAGGTTACGATTATAAGTAGTATATTATAGCATAACTGAATTAGTAAAATCGAATTTAAATCATATATGTACATACATATGGGATTCATCAAGCAACGATGCGGAGCGAATTCAGTAGTTGGTGTTCGACTTTTAGAAGTTGAGGTTGTGAGAGCTAATACGAGTCGTTCGTCACAAGTTAATGTTAAAATAATGTATATCTATATTGCATAAACCATAATTACTTATTATTCATAAAAAAAGCCACACAACGAAGAATAATTACTGTTACTTTCTGCTAAATCTCTGTCCACATTCTCGTTAAATGTTAATGTTTATTAAAGCCTCATCATGATGTCCACAATATGTAGAGATATATTTTATAATCATTATATGAATATTATAATATTTTTTGGGTAATTCAGACTCTTGTTGTAGTCAACGCAAAATCTATATATTTGTTGGTTGTTTTTTATCCTTAGGTTATACACAATCATAAAGAAGAACTCTTGGATTAGATAACGGTAATACTAATGTATAAGAAATTTAATTAAGGAACCTTAAGAATAAACAGATGTTATTACAATTGTTCCAGCAGAAGTGTTTTTAGACCCTGTACTTAAAAAAAGTACAAAAGGGTCTATTAAGTTTGTGCAACTCAGAAATGTTCGTCACAGGCATAAGGAGTCGTAGGAGACCCCACAATGTATAGAGTCTTAATCAGGACGACGAGCTGAGTCGATATAGCCATGTCCGTCTGTCTATCCGTATGAACACTTAGATCTAGAAAAAGTTAAAGCTGAGACATCATATTTGGCAGTTAGATACTCCTTGTACTATAGCATACAAAGATCTTATGGTAACCTTCATCAGTGCTGTGAATAATAGCACAATCGGATAATAAACACTGGAGATATTCGAGATGAAAGTTTACGTTTTAGGCAAGGGGGGGCAGCAAGCATGCACGTAATGTATGTACATATGTATGTAATGTACATAAGTGTATATGCGTGGTTGTGTCTGACGTTGCGATATGTGTGTATGTGTGTATTGTTAGCATTATCTGTTGCAAGGGGAAATACTGGGTTGCCTACTGTCGGTTGAATGCGACTGTAGCTTTAAGAGTACATTTATTGATTTAATTAATAGCGAATTATTACTGTTGTTTCTTTTATAATTGCAACTCTGATGGCAGCCCTACCTTAGCGTGGAGCATTAGTTTGTGGAAGAGATTCTCAGTGATAAGAACAAAGGAACAGGATGTGCAAAGAAGCTGCTCTGAGAGCGAATTCATCTGCTACAGTTTAAACAGCCTACATGGTATGATCGAACTAGGTGTAGACAAAGTCGACAGTCGCCTACATATTTTCATACATATGTTTGCATATATGTGATATCTATCGCTGAAATCGGGGCTTACGCATGTGCAGCGATGGCGCACAAGTGTCTGATGCTGTTTGTTTGGCTGTTGTTTTGAGACTTTTGCGCTTAAATCATATTTTATAGCTTTTTGTTAAATTGTCTGTAAACTCGTTTGTTTCGTTCTGCTTTTCTGCAGTTGAAACCTTGTTGTTGTTGCTGGTGATTGTTGCAATGCGTTTCAAGTTCGCTGACCACAAAGCGAGATTTGTTTGCAGCTCGTTTTGCGCTGACTTTGCCATTTCGGCTTACTTCTGTTCAAGCTATTTTGCGGATCGTTTGATTTTTATTTTGGAAAACGTGAATGGTGCACGCATTATTTTAGTTGTAATTCTTGTTGTTTACAAACTGCAACTTGGACTACAATTTCTGTGCGCTTTAACCATAAAATGTGATAAGAGGTATGATAACTTTGTGTACGTACGGCCCCAGGCCCCAGGACTAAATTGCCCAAAATATAAATTGCCATTTGGTTTCATTTATTTTTATTTTTGAAATTTTAATTAAAAAACAAGTGTGCAACAACTTCAATTTTAATTCGAAACATGCTTTTGAAATAATGAATTTAATATTTTAATGAATTTCAAAGAATTTAATACCTTTATTATTAAACTCTAATAATGCAATTTATTAAAGTTGCAAGTTTAATGATTCTTTACTTGTGAGAGTCAGACGCGCTTTTTTGTGCTCTGTGTTATTTAATCATTTATTTGAGAAATATCAAATATTTTTAATATTTTTAATGCATAATATTCTGCCTTGTTATTTATCTTTTAATTATTGTGCTTCATCCGAGCGTCTACGTAAGCATTGTTGTTGTTAACTCTCAGTTATTGTTGCTGTTGTTATTTTATAGTGAGCGTGGCAACCGTCTGTCCGTTCGTTTGACCACCTATATCTTGTAAACTGTAAAAGCTAGAGACATCATATTTGACAGTTAGATGCCCCTGTAGTGCAAGCAGATCAAGTTTGTGTCAGATCTTTGATACCTCCCCCCACCCCACAAACCACGAAAAACCACTACAGCCACAATTATAAAGTTACAAACTTGTGCTTTGCTTGAGCATACAAAGAGCTTATGGTAACCTTCATCAGTGCTGTGATTTGGCTCAATTGGATAATAAACACCGGAGATATTCGAGATTAAAGTTTCCGTACTAGGCAAGGGGGAGCAGCGAGCATGCGCTTAATGTATAAGTGTGTATGCGTGGTTGCGTTTGACTTTGCGGCGTGTGTGTGTGTGCATTGTTAGCATTCGCTGCTGCAAAGGAAAGTATAGGGTCTCGTACTGTCAGTTGCATCCGACTGTAGCTTTCCGAGTTATTTTTATTTCTTTGACTGCATCTCCGTTAAATACCCCAGTGGGACAATTTTGAAATATAATGGCATGCTGTAAGAAGAACTGCACTGTGGTTGAATAATGCAGCATTTAACTCTATATTACCTCCTTCCTCAACTCTATCAGTTGTAGCTCCGAGAAATTCAGTTTTCATTTCTCGGTTTTCTGCTGACACGCAGTTAAGTTTTCCATCTTCATCCGCCTTTCCACTGTTCATCTTAGTTAATACTAAAAATTCTAATCACTAACAACAGTCTGATTGGTTTTTTCTGGGTTACCCCAATCAATGCAACGAACCTTTCATTTTTTATTTATTATTTATTATATTTTTTTCAATCCCCAGACTTTTTACTTTAATTTGCTTTTTAATTTAATATATTTCTTATATAGTATATGTATTTAGCTTGATCAATATCTGGTCAACAATCATAGGAGCACCTTCATATATGTATGCTGATTATTTTGAGACAAGTTCTATTATGTTTGCGATTTCACTCAATAGCAACCATAAATCAAAGAGCCAAAGAGCCAAAGCCAATCCCCCAATTGTCAGGCAGCGTGCACCTGATTAAAATCAACAACTGCCGACACTCGCAGTATGTATGACTTGGACCCGCATCAAAACTGATGGAATTTTCCCTTAGACGAAATAAAAAAACACTCTGCTGCATATAATGTTTCAAGTGCTGCGTCGTATGTCTGATTATAATAGTAGTTGTTATTGTTATTGTTGCTGCTTGCCTATTATTTATGCATTGTTATTTGCATTTGCTTGCCCCACTTCCTTTTGGCCAGCTATCAAATCGTCTGGGCAATGCGAATTGCATACAAAGTCGACTGGCTAAATGAGCCGATGAGTCTGACAAGATGACTTGACCCGGTGACGCCTTAAATAAATGGGTAGCGTGGGATGAGTTAAGATATGCCTCTACGATCGGCGATAGACAGAGAACTTGTCATATGGAAAATGAGAAGTGGGTTGAGTCGGAAATATTAAGTATGTAGTATGTACGTTGTATAAAACTAGGAATAGATTATTTGCAGCTTGGATTGAAATTAAGTTTAAACTTCAGAAAATTTAGCATTTGAACACTGTTTAAATGAAAGTACACTAGAGTATAAAATAATATTTCAGACTTATTTTTTAATCATTTAATTTAGATTTAACAATAATAGAAGGTCGATATTTGAGCCATCTTATAGATTTTGTAATACTCAAAGGTACTTAAACAACCATTTATTTTAATCTGCAATTAACATTTATCACCAGAGTAAAGATTAGCTATTTATTAAATTAAGCGTATTATAAATTAAACATAAATTCGCAAGCTACATAGTGTAAAGTTTAGAAAAAGAAAACACCACAGTTAATAGATGTCTTCAAACTTAAATATTTGACTATGCTCCGCTCTCAATTCTAAGAAATTTTTTCGCATTCTTTGCACAGATCATCATGACAATACTTTGGGCAAAGAAACCATTTAGCACTGGTATATATGTACTACAAATAGTTGAGGCTACATTGACTTGTTTTAACTGATTAAGCACCTCATACACCGCAAACACAATTCATTGTGTTCATGAATGAATAGTATTAAATTATAGGTAATTAGCACGTTTTTCATTTATTGACGAACTATTGCTGATCGTCATCGAACCCCCCAAAGGCTATTGTCGTCACAGTTGGGTCTGGAGTCTAGACACTTGTCTCGTGCCACACGTCATGGTTGCAATTGCAACTGCAACTAATCGTCGAAATATGGCTCAACGTGCCGTAAGCAATGACTCGTGACTATCTTTCACCTGTATGAACAGCAGTTGAATGCATTGGGCAATCGAAACTAATTTGTTACTAATTTCGTGATGATAGCGAAAGTGTGGAAATTTCGACATACAGCTGTAAAAGATACATTCATTTCTTGCTTAAGATACATACATAAATTCCTGCAGTGCACATGTATCATGATATCTCTCTATTATGAAAAGCTAATTATTTGACGATATTTAGTAACTAACTAGGAAACAATAATAAAATCATTATAATATAATGAGATAAAAGCTACAAAATGATAAACAAGAAATAAAGAAAAATACACTTGGAGACTTTCAATTCGAGGTGAATTTAAGAACATCAATCTGATTGAAGCAACCTCATCATTTCCTTATTTATAAACTCATTTTGAAGATGCCCAGATTATAATTATGAATGAAATTGACTCAAGAATGGTATAATTCATTCATCCACACTCACTACCCTAGCTTAGGGTAGAAAACTCTTGATGGTCACAAAGCAGTCTATACTACTTTTATTATGTATAAGTAGTACATAATATACTCAAACAAAATGTTAATATTAAGTGACTGACACTATAAATTATAAGTAAAAAACTCGGAAAGCTACAGTCGGACACAACCGACAGTAGGTGACCCTGTACTTGGACATCGATAGCAGCAGCATATACATACACACATACACACAAACCCTTACACTTATACATAGAAATATAGGTTCAAATACAAACACTAACCAATAGACACACATACATACATACTAACAAAAAAAAATCAATCATATACTCGAGCGTCCGCGTTCACTGTGGTTTCCCCCTCCTCCAACCAAATGCATAGCACAGAAAATTGATTATCCAATGTCTCCGGTATTTATTATCCGATTGGGATACAAATCGCAACTTAAGCTTTATTCATGCAAAGAAGGAAGACAGTGACTCTGAAACTGTACATGCTAAGTATATTTTTGCGATTTCGATGGAGAGGGGGATGTCTAAAAGCAGACATAAACTCGTCAGAATATATATACTTTGTGGGGTTTGCCACGCCTCCATATGTCTGTTACACACAAATCCCTTTTTTACAAACTTGATGATAACTATAAACGCAAACGCAACTCAAGGGATTGATTTCACATTCATATTTCACCTTCTTACTTATGTATAGTTAATGCAATGCAACTTGAGAATTCAATTAAATGAGTTGCGATTATACCTGATACGCGATAGTCTTAAATAACTTTCTTTAAATTGTTTCTATATTGTCCTTAAGTTTGTACTAATAGTATAATCAGTAACATGTCAAGCAAATTTATAATAGGCATTTATGAGTTGTATGATTGAAATCATATTGTAAAGTAGAGTAATTAAGTATAACTCAATTTGATGTTGATAGATAAGATCGCGAGAGCTCAATGTCAACTGAGATGCTTAAACAGTTTTTGGCACAGTTAGCATTTTTTGCAGTCATCAATGCAATGAAAATAGTAACAAGAACAACAACACAAATGCATAACGTATAATTAAACGCATAATAATCTAATTGCATATTTTGCGTGTTGATTAATGTTAATTGCCGGCGCAGACGCGCATTTATTATTCACATAGTACGCACTCGTATTCACATGCACATTCACAAAAGTACTCATACGCAGCGTTGGCTCTGCGTTACTCATACGCAGCGCGTGCAGAGCTAATGATCAGCATTCAAACTGTAGCTGTACCTGTAGCTATGCCTCCACGTGTGTGTGTGAGTGTAAATCTGTCAATTTTGTAAATTACATTCGCACGCAGTATTCGATCGCTGTTTTTATTCGCTTTTGCGGTTTAAATGCCAATGTCCCAATGTGCCAAAAACGCACTGCAAATGCAACTCCAACGGCCACTTGTGAATGAGTTTTAAGTGAGTTTTATTTTGTTCTTTTTTCTGTTGGCTTGCCGAAAGTGTAACGCGGCGGTGGCGTGTCCTTGAACGCATGATTTTGTCATTACTGTGTGCCGGTGTTGCAAATGGCATTCAAATGCCTGCACTGCTATTGGCTCAATCAACAATCGCAACTATTTTTTGATGGCTATCTCAATGCTACAGTATTAGAGTTACTCACCTGAGCCAGTGTGGCCACAACCAAGCCAAAAGTAAATGCTATCTGTGGTACATTTCCGCTCACTGTGCTGCCAACGCCAATGAATACCAAGAAAAATGTGCCCACCAGCTCACCGAAGAGCATACGCCAGAACTTCTTGTTCTCTGTTATGTCGGCAACGCCAACGATTTGTGACATGTCTGCGGGCAAAAAATTAAGAAAAACACAGGTGAAAAATTGTATTAATATTAATTAGTACCAATAACACACAATAATTGCAAGCTCGCCCCAGCTCCCAGCTCCCAGCTCCCAGCTCATGTCATAATTCGAAGTGAAAACATTAAATTACTCTCAAAATGAAAATCAATCAGCAAATCTGCAACTGGAACTGATTAACCTCAAATTCGACGGAAATGGACAAAACAACAACTGTACGAATAATGTAATGTTTTATCAGATTTTTAAAATTTCTTATTCTTTGAAAAATCAGATAGAATCAAAATTTCTTAAATCCAGCACAAACCAAAATTGATATAATTTATATTGTGTTCATTTTGCAAAAACTGTAACTGAACTCTTGCAATTGATACTTAAAAATATCAAATGAGAAATCAATGAAATTAATTGGAGCTCAGTCCTATATATTCTATATTTTAGTAAATTTATATAATTGGCAATTTCTGCTTTAAAAATGCAAAAACTTGATTTTTTCGGTGCTACTAGTTAAAGTAAACAAAAAAAAAGGTCAATTTACAAAATCAAAATATTTTGCTATAACTTTGTTGTTTTTTTGTAAATTAGATCAACAATAGTTTGCAATTATTTACAGAATTACTTTATCTTATGTAACAATTTGTTATTAAGTTTCTATTTCTATAAAACAAATATATCATCTATGCCCTTTGTTAGCATGTTTCGTTCACTTGCAATATATCATAGTCTCTTGCTAATTTCACACCGATTGATTAATTAATTTGTTCAATCGCATTCTGCAAATTATTTCCTCATTTGTTTTGTTTGCATTTACATACTTATCGAATGTTATGGCTGTTGTTGCTTTTTTTTGTTTACTTAGGCTCAGTGCTGAACGGCAGGTGTTAATTAATTTGTTTAAGCAAATAATGACGTTCAATTAACGCCTGATTAGTGTATAATTACGAAATAAGAGCGGCAAGAAAACTAAATGCAACTAAATATAGTACGATAAGAATAGTTTATTCGAGGAGAAAGCTTCATTGTTTCATAACAAACCAAGTCAATTGTCTGGGTAATTAAGCAAATAGTCATAGTTTACATTTAACTGTATACCAATATCATAGATTATATAATTTATTGTTATATAAGGTACTTATACAACACAAATAGTAATTACTTCTCGACTTGTGTTGATTATTCCAATAGGCATTCCTCTCGCATGACAATTAGTTGCCCTACTGATGATTAGCTTTGCTCGTTAACTTCTATGGAACTGTAATATCAATTGATGTTTTCATAATCATAATAATCATAATATCATAATAAACTCTAAAGGATTCTTCAGAGAGTAGTACAGTTGTTGTCAAATAGATTTAAATGGATGAATTAAATAATAGATACATTAAAAATATCCCTCTCCCTCTCAAATTCGCCAAAATATTCTCAGCATGTACCGTTTTAGACTCTCTGTCTTCCTTCTTTGCATGAATAATGCTAAAGATGCATAAAATGTTTGGTGTGATTTGCAACCCAATCGGATAACTAATACAGGAGATTTTGGGTAATAAATTTTCGGTACTAGGCATTGCCCTCTTCGGAGTATGCGTGATTTTTAGACCCTGTACTTTAAAAAAGTACAAAAGGCAGAAGGAGGCGTGGCAGACCCCACAAAGTATATATATTCTTGATCAGGACGACGAGCTGAGTCGATATAGCCATGTCTGTCTGACCGTCTGTCCGTCTGTCTGTTCGTCCATATGAATACCTAGATCTCGGAACCTGTAAGAGCTAGAGACATCATATTTGTCAGTTAAATGCCCCTATAGTGCAAGCTGATCAATTTTGTTTTATATTTTTGATACCTCCCCTCAAACCGCGAAAAACCACCACAGCCACAATTTTAAAGATACAAACTTGTGCTTCAGAATACAAAGAAGTGCTTCAGTGCTTCAGTGCTGTGAATTGTGGCTCAATCGGATAATAAACACCAGAGATATTCAAGATTCAATTCCCTGTACTAGGTAAGGGGGGAGCAGCGCGAGCGTATGTGTGGTTGCGTGTGACTTTGCGCATGTGTGAGTGTCTGTTAGCGTGCGTGTGTGGCAAGGAAAGTACAGGGTCTTCTACTGTCTGTTCCATCCGACTGTAGCTTTTTACATATAATTTCGAGACTTTATTCATGAATTGCTTAAAATAAATATATAATATGATTATTGCCACATCGTTTAAGCGGTTGCTAAACATTTGGTAGGGCAAGGTCGTAAAAAGAGTTGTAAATCCGCATGTAAATAGGAGACTACATTCTTATCGTATTGCCCGGTTTTACGAGAGCCCCTTGTTGTAAATAGTGCTTACTGGGCATCAGAAGAGTTCACCTGGTGTTACTCAGATAAGCTATGTTATCAACGGGTCTGCACACTTCACTTAATATGCCAATTATCTGCCATGCTGCTTATGCCTCCAGTTGTTGTTGTGTCTCACATGACATGCTGATAACGATGGCAAGGCATAGGCGCCATTTATGTGAGCGGGGAAAGTTGCGGTGCAAAGTGCTTAACGAAACAGTTAGCACGACACTGTAGTACAATTGGCAACGTGTTGCAGCTTTTGCCAAGAATAACAGCAACAATAGTCTAGATTGTTATGGAGACAGATGGCAGGACAGACAGTCTGAGAGATAGACAGTCTGAGAGGCAGATAGACGAAGTGATTGGTGGACAGACAGACAGACTGACCCTCAAACTCCCAAAAATATTCTCAGCATGTACAGTTTTAGAGACACTGTCTTCTATTTTGCATGAATAAGGTTTAAGATGCACAGAATGTTTGATACGATTTGCAACCCAATCGGATAATAAACACCGGAGATATCAGACAATCAATTTTCGGTACTAGGCACTGGGTAGGGGGAGGGGGCAAGCTGAAGTATCCGCGGCCTCTTAGACGTATATGCATGTATGAGTATTGGGTATTGTGTCTGTTTGCGTGTAAGTAAGTGTGTGTATTTATGTATGTGCTGCTGTTGTTGACGCCCAAGGCAAAAGAAGGTACAGGGTCTCTTACTGTTGGTTGCGTCCGACTGTAGCTTTGCGGACTTTTATTATATTAGATTTGAATTTATATTTATATTTTACTTAATTAGTAAATTTGTTATGTAATATTGATATTGATATGGCATTTTTTTGCCGACTTGCTTGAACAAATGAGCTCTTCTTCTACTCAAACTTTAAATACCCTTTCCCTTCTGCTACTAAACACAGTAGTAATGCTTGACTGGTCTTTGGATTCAGCTTTAATGTGCATATCGCCTAGTAGAATGTATTCGAACGTGTTCAGCATACATAATATCAGAGTAGAATTCGCGGTAAATCTATTCTCATATAGAGAGACGGCACTAAAATGAAAAATAAACCCAACAATTTCTAGTACCTGAGACTCGTTATTAATCAAAGTCAATCATTGTGGCGATAAAAAAGTCCTATCAGTTTACAAGTTAAACTAGACGCTGTCTGTTTTTATCACAGGTGCTCAACTATTTTAACTAAACTAGTAGTAGACTTGGCAAATGAAATACTAGATAAAAGACTGTTCAAATGTTGGAATCGAATGAGGAAATGAATTTCGTCACGAATACGTGTATACTACAAAAAATATGCACACTGGATTAACTCATTAAGTTATTAGTTTTAAAACTCTGATTTAAACCAATTAATTTAAACGAATATCTAGAGTTCAGTAATAACTTAAATCTCACAGTTCCTTCTAGTCTTTTTTATATGTTTATAGTATGTATTCTATAGCCTATTCTGGGCCTTCTTTATTACTGGGACAGATATATGTATGTATATTAGTCATGATCGCTATCGACTATAACACAATATGCCAAATATCCTGATAGAATTCAGAAGTCAGGGACTGTAAAAGACTGCATTCTGATCTAAAACTATCAGTTATCTGTACTTTGGTTGGATGTGGACAAAAGCTTGTCTCGCGACAGTAAAGAGCAACATAGGAAATTTCTCATTTGGATTTCAATGAGCATAGATAAACACACAGCAAGAACTCTCGAACTGTCAGCAGAGCACCTACAATCCGATGAAACTGATTGAATTTGAATGCAAAATTAATAAACCGTATGAAACGAGATCATACAGATTGAAATTAGCATATGCCGAAACTGATGGTTTATTTGGATTGAATGTTTGCTGAATTCACGCGCTATTCATTCATTCATACATTGTATGCAAACGACTGCTGGCTGAGCTCAATTTGCTTATGCAAATTTGGTCGAGTGTAGTGTAGCATAGTGTAGTGTTGTGTAGTGTAGTTACAGTGGCTGTATGAGTTGTAGAGTCTAATGGGTCTAATGGCTGCAGTGGCTCAGAGAGATGTCAATGGTGTAATTACATAGAACGTGCTAAACAAGTGCTGTTAATGTGCTTGACAATCAATCATGCAGTAAGTCAATCAATCAGTCGCTCAATCAGTACGACAATAATGCAATGCAATGCATCATTCATTAAACCATAACGGCGCTCCACTGCTCATCGAGTGTATTAATCACTAGGCTTGAGATTCGTATGTTGACTCTCCAATCTCACATCCCAGCCTCAAGTTCAATCAAGCCAAGTCAACAAATATTAAACATTAAACAGTGTTAGGAATTAGCAACTCGTTTTAGCTTAGTCGGGAAAATGGAAATGGGAGTCGAAATGAAAACGAACTTGAGGTAAAGCAAGCAGTTAGCTTTGGCTTAGTTTGATGGCCTCGGCCTGACCCTCTCTATTAATAAAATTCCCTATTAATTAGCACAATGACTGCCAAGGCAGTAGTTGCGACTATTTTTAACGCAATTCACAAAAATTGCACTATTTTATCGTCGGGCTCTGATAGGCTCGTTGAGGTTTACAGGCCTTATGTTATTACCACGAACTGTCTGATTCACTGTTTATAATTGATGGTCTTCACCTTGCCCTGGGGCAAACAAAGAAATACTTTGTCAAACACAAGCAGATAAATATGTTTCATATGTGTAAGCCTAAGAATTAAATTTATAAATTTCATTACCTGCAGATATAGTAGCTACACTACCACTTCACAAAGCACTTGTTCAAATTGAGCTACTGCATTCGCTCACTCTTCACAACTAACCACGCTACAATCAGTAGCCCAACATTATGTGGATTTGTGCAAATCTTATCACACTCAGCATAATCTAAATTAGTCTACAGTTTTACTCTATGTATAGTACATATATGAGTCGGCTGGTTATGTGGCCCGAGAAGTGTGTCGTGGATTAAAGGTGCTTCAGCCTTGTCAAATCATGGCGTTCCATGTGTCGTGTGCAGTTGAAATTTATTGCCTTTGGTCCCATCCTTGACAGCCGCCAGATGGCGTGTTTAAGCAACACATAAATGATCAGCTCTGGATGTTAGTCTTGATCTGATGTGATCTTAATGCTGACTCTGTCATTGAGCCGAAGTTAGGCAAAGTTGTGGCAACATCAAAATGGGTCTACTAAAAATAATGCCAACACATTTATAACTATGGTGGAAATACTATAACTGGGTGCTGCCGCATAGTCGGTTCCCCTGAACAGTAGGGTGCACCTGACGTAACATACTTAGCACAAACGCCATGACCTGACTCGTCTCATTCCTCAGGATTCTATATGCTTCACGAGGTACCACTCCTGCTACTGCTTAGTGATGATGTACGTACTCGATATGCCCCTTTTCTATGCGTGCAGGGTATCAAAATGTATTACCAGCACATTAATAATTGTTGCAGAAAATAATTAAAGCTCAAACAATAAACATTACACACAATAATCGGCAATTGGCATAGAAGCAAACCCCATAAAACAACATACATCTACGTATCCATATAAATGCATATATATGTACATATATATGATCAATGAAAGGTGATTATTATTATATTATTGTGAGGGCGTGACGACAAGACATTGAGTGGATTTAAATGGCACAAAAAGCGTTAAAAAACGGTCTAAAAAACTCACGCACAAGGCTAGATGAACGGATTGTGGCTGCTGCCTAACGATTTGTGTTATTAATAAATTGTACTGTTTTAATGGATTTTAATTGCTTTACTCTTGCACCTTTAACAGTTAAACAGTTAGTAAACATTTGCCCACCCTTTCCCATTTTCCCCCTAAGCACAAAATCATATCGAACGACAACGACATGAAGTTAATTAGTGAGTGCCCATCAGATACAAGTTTCTGCTCTCAAATACAAATAACATTAATTTTTTTTAATTTTAACTGTCAACCGACAGCAAAGTCAAAATCAACAGCCACAACAACAACGTCCCCTAGCGCCAGTTGGCTGCAACATTCCAGAGACATGTGTAATCTGAGCAGTTTGTAACGGGAAAGTGCTACAGATAGGTAGTTAAGGGGTAACCCACATCTGCACCAATCAACACCACATACCACAGCAACAAAGATTCACGAATAACGAGTACGGAGTGAGTACACTCACTTGCCACTTGTCCCGTTTTAATATGCAAAACAGGTAGAGTGCTCAGAGCTCATGGCTTCATTTTGTGTGTTTGTGTGTTTGCTTCTCTGCTGTGGGCTCTTCCGCATTTGGCTAAAACAATAATACCAACAGACGACTTAAACTGTTTTTAATTTGTTTTTGTTTTTGCGTTTGTTACTTACTTTATTTGCTTTGTATTCAGCTATTTTCTTTTGATAGTCTCTGGCAAGATAGAAATCTTGTTGTGGTTGCTGCTCGCATACAAATGTGCATTTAGCTCCATCAGGCTACACTTTGAGTGTTTCTAACAACAATACAGTTCTAATGTCAAGGTCATCTTCATCATCAAGTACACTCACACTCCCACTCACACTCACACTGCACTTACACACATAGTAACTTTCGCACCGCCCGCCGTGTCTTGTACTTTCGCTATCTCACCTAAGGCATCTTCGCTCGAGCTAAGGCCTCTGGCAGTATAAATTACGTTTACGATTCCACTCCTCGGTTAACGGTAAAACAAGGTCCTACAAGCGGAAGTCTGCATTGCATTTTACTGTATTTAAATCCGGACATTTGTACTGGTAGCCAAATAGTCAACGCGAGGGTGGCGTGATGGGCAATCGGGCGGCACGAAGAAGGTCAAGAAGGCCAAGCCTGGTATTGAGTCTATCAAGCCTACTACATTATATCAGTAATATTTCATTACATTTAAGCATTTTAAATAATATTCTAGTATAAGACCCCATATTGAGAATGTTAGGCGTATTTTTCTAAAATAAAATTTAAATGGAAAGAAATACATATCTTGATGGGATTTCGTCGGCATCTAGGATTACAGTAAAGGCCGCAAGGGAACACAATAATACCAGTATCACTATGGACCCATAGGTCTGCTCCACAACAAGATCCCTACCGGCTTATCTAACCTCACTTTATAGTAAAGCATGCTCATTTGTTTATCTGTATACATATGTACATACATACACTTAATTCACAATGTGGGCTTGTCATTCTTGAAGCAGGGTATATACATAGGCCTTGTTATCAAATCATATGGTAAGTTGCTGATTGACAAGCCAAAGAAAGCTGTCAGCTGAGTTGAGAACTTTTGTGGTTGTCCAAGCGGCAAGTGGAAAGCCCCTAAGTAGATCGAGTACTCGTATACTCGTACTCAACCTACACTCACACTTAATGTACTATAGTTGTGGTCCTCCCATTGTGAGTCAGTGCAAGAGATAAAATCTTTGGGCGTCTGCCTTTCATGTGCTGCGACAAGCCACAACAATTTATGGCCATTAGAAATGTGCAGGCTGATAAGCTAAGATAAGAGCCAATGACAAGGCCACACACGATACGTACATACATATGAACAAATAGGAACTGTGCTTTGAAAGTGTGTGAGCTTAGATGAGTTCTGGCTGCAGTTACGCAATGCACATGAGTTATCTCATATGACTTGGGGCTTGGGGTGCACGCGATGTTCCATGGTAGTATGTATATTTATAGTGGCTGCAGTTGCTACACTTCCGTTGCAAGCAAGCACATCCTGCAGTCGTAAAATTCTAATTTAGCAGAGATGTGGTAACATGCTCGTGGCAAGAGGCCAGTGCCAGTGACTCAGCCTTGACCAACAACCAAAACAATGGGCGTGGGTGCGGCTGGTGCCACACGTGCCACAAGGGGAGTCGAGTCGAGTCGAGTCGAGGCAAAGGCTTGGCTATTCTAACTATTTGTGTATACTGTCCGCGTCACACCCAAATCCTGCTACAGAAAATCACTCGTGACATGCATTAAGGGACCTGGCATACACTGCGTATACTGAACGGAACGCACCATGTCGACTTGACTGACTTGAACTCATCTTACGCTCGCTGCTGACTTCATTATGGAAAACTATGGCACATTTATGACCCAGAGACACGCGAATATCGCATAACTTGCTAATTTACGTGGATCCGCTCATATGTTTCATATTTGTTAATGTCTTTCATTAAGGTTTTGTTCACATAATAAATCGGATGTCAGTTTGTCTAGTTTGACAAAAGCAAAGCCCAAGCATGCGTCATATACGTAATTATTCTTTCATTCCGCGACAATTAATCAGTTTTAATCGGATTATACATTTCGCTGATCTCTGAACTCTGAACAGGTGATGATTTTATTAAAACACAAATTTATATCGACACTCAAGCGAAAACCTGTTCGTCTGTAAGACTTTTGGCCGGACTGCGGCTTAGCCATAAATTTTGTTATAAATTCATTAATTAATTAGTCAAGTCTCTGGGTGCGAGTCTGTGTGTGCGGGAGGTGTGTTTTATGGGCTGCTAAATCAACATTAGCATGAAATTATGTAATCAATAAATCACACTCCATTCGTCTCTAGTCACTGATCTTTGTCATCTGCATGGGCAAAGAGAAGGCACAACTCCAGTTGATCTTATCTCTTATCAGCGCCCAGTGATTACATTCATCACACAGAGTATATCCAAATTGAGATTTAAGCGTTCGATATAACTCACGTACTCATTAAACTAATAAGTTGTTTGTTTACATTTAGTCACAGTCACGACAGTTCGCAAACAATTTCATGGGAAGATCTTAGCTTGAGTTTTTTTAATCCGAATGGCAGCTTATTAACTTAATTATAAGCCGTGTTCATTAATAACACGTTGATATACCATTGAAACTTTTACTCAACTTCCCTTTGGACATACTATACTACCACACCTGGCAAATTGTCCACTGGGGAACGGAATCTCCAACTCAAATGGCTTAAATTGGCAGTGCATTATTTAAAATCGCATTTGCCATTACCTGAGTGTGTTTTGTTTTTTATGAATTTCTCCGTGTTGCCATGTCTGTCAACTGTTAGTTTTTTGCTTTACTCATACAATTAATTTGTTTATAGTTGGCGCTACTACAATAAGAAGGCAACAACTCTGTGAATTTTACAACGAATTTATGGCACGGAGAAAGATAAGTTATAAACACGTTTTGACTAGAGAATGCGTAGAACCGTCTTCCCTCACTCTCCCTCGTGACTGCTCAATTGACTCTACGGTACGACAACTCCATTGCCAAGGCCAAGAGGCGACTTTGACTCTGACTCTGATGCTAACTTGAATTCACAGTCACAGTGGAAGTGTAACTGGCATTTAGCAGCATTGTAAAAAACTCGGTGAACCGCACAAGCTGCACAGTTAATAAGTTTTATTTTCAATATTTGTTCATCAAACATTTACTCTGTGTCGCCTTTGCGCTATTTGTGCGATGGGCTCTGTTGAAACAATTGTTTAAACAAAAGTACTATTAGCTATTAGCAGCACAGCCTCACAGCACTAAGCTACAAGAAAATTTAAACTTCAAGTTATGCCTCTCCTTTTCACTGTATTTCATTCCAGAAAATAGTTAGTAGTGAGATGAAATACCATGAAAAGAGACATCATCATTATACCATAAACAGACCATGATGAATTGTAAAAATGCCGGAATGCCAGACAGACTATCGTCATCAGTAGTGCTGCAGAGCAGCAGAGTCAGTACGGTAAAATATATCAATGTACTACTAATGTGGTACCAAAATACCTAGGATTAGAATAGGACTTTATATTCCTTACTGATCTCTGCTTTTGAATAATTCTCAATCGCAAAGACGCCCTTTCAGCTAGGAAAGACGTCTTTAAAATAGCCTCTTAGAACTCGATTCCGGGTATCTTTTGCCTAGGCATAAATAATGGGCTTTGTTAGACTAACGGGATTCAGACATTCATTACCATTATAAAAAACGCAAGTGTTGTACGTACACCTGGTTTGTTGCATAGTGTACAACGGCCAAAAAGCCAAATTAATTAACGCAGAAAATGTTTTAGTACCATTTTCATTTGTTATCGCTGTGAAATTGACGCCAGACTTCGTTTTGGCGGGTTCGCTATTGAAAACGAAAGCAAACACAGCTAAGACTATAGAGTGTGCCCCAAAGAGTCCAATTTATTGGCTGTAATAATAATAAACTTGTAGCCCTTGCAAATCGGCACAATTTGCTTATAATTATTACTATTATTTGGTCGACAAAGAAAGTATTGCCGGCTCAGTTGCCGTCATAAAGAGCGCTACAGTCGAGTGGTATAAACGCTGACATAATCAAGCGACTCCGACCTGGTCGCCAGATGACGCTGGCAGTAAGAGTACAATCTTTAGTGTCATTTGCTACATCTTCTGTGGTTATTATGCCACTGTATTCAAATGCTGTGCAGAGCTTTATGGCAGTATATTGACATACTTACTATATTGGTTATATTTTCAAAGGTAAGTTGGGTAAACTACTACTCAGCACCTGTATATGGTGCCTGGAAGACGGAAGAGGAGTGCTTCCACTGGCCAGCATATGCTGACAAATTGTGGAGAGATACAATACAGATGATTTCAATTAAAGAATTAAATTTTATGCTATGTAATTTTGTGCTATCGAATGCGCAGTTCATTCACTTGTTGGCAAATGCGGCGGCTCCTAACAGTTTCTTTTTTATTATTGTTTTATGGTTTTACTGTCAGCTTTCGTCGAGGAAGTCATCAGCGTTTAAATAGACAGAGTATTTATTTTTTGCTGTTGTTGTTTACGAATCACTATCTGATGATTCTCTCTCCCCGACTCCCTCTCACTCGTAATGCCTCACTCTTTTGCTCTTGCCGCTTTTGCCATGAAAACTTTCAGTTCAGAAATTAACTTCAGCAGCTGGCACGGAAGCAAAGCGAGCGACTAATTTGCCATCCATGTTCCGACGGTGAAAATATTGAAAAGCAATCAACTTGTTATTGATAAAAAATACAAAACACACACACAATAAAACATACAATAAAAATATTAGTATGCAAAAGACATGCATATTTGATTAAAAGCTCAGCGATGAGTTTTCAATTTCAAATTGATTTTTGCGACTTGAGAAAAGTCATCTCAGCACTCAACCAGACTTCAAGTACCTGCATTGATATTATTCTTGACAAATTGATACTGTTTTTGTAAGCATTTGAGAAACAAAAGAACAGCTAAGCTCTTACATCAACTTATGGAAGCCAAAAATAAACTCTTTATCCCTTTATTCTTCAGTTTATTTTTAAATTTAACAGAGGTTTATGCAAATGTTCTTTAATTGAATTATGCACGTGTATGGATCTTATAGGGGGTAAAAGATTTCTTAGTGAAAATTGTTCATTAAAATCTGAAGAAATTTTAATATGTTGATGAAGGTTGGGCTAGTGTGCTTATCTTCATGCATTTTGTTTCCTAGAATATTGAGAAATTATTTAAAAATTCGATTGCAGTATAGAAAATGGCCAAAACGGATATTAAAAAGTTTGGAAAGTTACAGTCGGACGCAACCGACAGTAGGACCCCCCGTACTTTGATTTGCCCTGGGCGTCGCTAATAGCAGCAGCATATATGTACATACTCACATACACATACACATGCACTTATCCAACCACACATACACTTATACATACAAATATATACTCAAATACAAACAATAGCCAATACTCATATAGAAATTCAAACTCACAATCAAAAATCACGCATTCGCCTTAGTGCCCGCGTACACTGTGGCTTCCCCCTCCCCAAGCCAAATGCCTAGTACAGAAAATTGATTGTCCAATATCTCCGGTGTTTTTTATCCGATTGGGCTGCAAATCACACCAAACATTCAAAGCATCCAAAGCTTTATTCATGCAAAAAGGGAATCCAATGACTCTAAAACTGTATATGCTAAGAACATTTTTGTAAATTTGACGGGGAGGGGAATGAGATACCGAATTAACAACATAAACTTGGCCTGCATATGTAATACACGAACCAAACAAAAAAATTACGTCTCTAGCTCTTATAGTTTCCGAGATCTCGCTGTTCATAAAACAATCTTAATAGACCCTTTTGTACTTTTATAAAGTACAGGGTCTAAAAAGAAATTTGTGTAAAAAAAACTAAGTGTAGTACTTAAACTTATGGTCAAATTAATCACAAAAAAACAATTTGAAACAAAAAAAGTACAGGGTCTAAAATGTTAATGAATGATTGATTGATGCAGCATAATTTTCACTTTCTTATATCAAACATTTTCATGTATTTTTTAGGTTTGTGTTTGGGAAACTGAAATATAATTTTATATACAAGTGTGTTGCCAAGCGAATTTTCTTTGAAAATTCATAATTAAATTCGTTACACATTATAGAGAATTATGAAGATGGAAGAAGTATTTATACCAATTGTACACAGTTGTATAATTTTTATATAACAGCATTTTATATAAATATGCAAAGTTTATTATTATGTTAATTTGACACTTCATAACGTTAATTGTGTATTTGTGTCATTTCACAATGTTCAACTATAGTAATTTTAACGAATGTGTACTTAAGAGTATTTCAGACCAATTAAAATTTGCAATTAGACTCAAATTGATTTGGTATTTGGGCTCAGTCAAAAAAATCCGCTAACCTTCAAACAAAACACTCGAAGAGTTAAAAATTTCGCCAAAAATTACGCTCATCCACTCATCCGACAATTATTCATTTCATTCACTTCATTCACTTTTGCACTCACCTGGTTTCTCAGTCATGTTGAACTATTTCTGCTTTTCGGTCACTTAAGTTTATGCGCCGCGTGGGGTTGTTGAGTTTTTGTTGCTTTCGTTTTCGTTTTTTAATTTCAGATTTTTGGTTAGTTTTTATGTGGTAAAAGTGCGCTGTTTGCGATTGTTTTTGTTTTTTATTATGTTGGTGCACTTGAATTGAAATTATTGTGCCAAACCTCTTATTGCCAAATAGGTATAATAATAATTGTTAAGGTTAAGTGCCAAAACGGAGTCGAGCGAAATTTGAAAAGCGCCCTCTATTGCAGCGAATTGTAATTGCGTAAAAACGCCCAAAACTCAAATAAGATTTAAAAGTTGGTTTTGTTTTCTTGTATCTTGTTTCTCGTTTTTTTCCTGTTGCCAATTGACAATTTCACTTAACGGTAATTTTAATTACCACTCTTCGCACACGAAAATGAAAGCGCGTAACACGATTGGCAATTGCTATACCAATAATTTCAACTATATTTAATTATTGTTTTACTATTCACTTTTGTTTTGCTTCAATTCGCCATGCACTTGCTTCAGCTTCAGCTTTTGCTTTTTACGTTTCGGTTTCTGTTTTCTCTGTGTTGCCTGCTGCCACGTTCGCTGCTCGAGCGCAAATAAACGTTGCGGCCGCTGTGCCTGTAACTGATATACTCTCAGTTGGCCAAACACTGGCGCTGACGTTGACGCTAACGCTGACGCTTGCGTCGCTGTCGCTGTCACCGGCTCTGTCGCCGCCGTAGCTTACGCTTTGTTTATGTTAGTGCAGCGGTTAGATTATTTCTTTCGTTTTGGGCTTGGCGTTTTCGCTTTTAACAAAAGGATTGTGGTTCAGGCTTGCCCTTATGACTTAATTAGTAATTTACTTGCCCTTTCTAAGGTTTTATTAACTGATTAGCACATCTATATACCCTCTAACTAAGAGTCCCTCTTTTGTAATATGATTTTATAATATGTATGTGATTTTTGTAAATTGAAGATTCAAAGAATTCAGGACAATATACATACATAATAATGTAAAACATAATTTATTTGAATATATTCATATGTATATATATATATTTGTAGGTTATAGTATACTAAAAATAATAGAAACGTTAGGGATGATTTGAAAATAAGTCTTATAATGCGTCAATCGGACGCAGATGTCTGAACTTATTTGAACCGAACCGGTTCGGAACTGAAATTCCGAAATTATTTTGCTTTTGAAATCAGATAAACCAGAACCCAAACCTATTTAACTTTTCGTTAAATTTTCATTAAACTTATTTTCACTATTTTATAATATACATAAGTACATATGTATGTATGTATGTATGTACATGTCGCTTCTGACTGTTCGCGTGGTCACATACATTATCACCGCTAGCGCGACGCACAAGTAAAGACGCGAACAGGTGTATTGTGATATCGAGTGTTTACAAAAACAAATGCAAAAACCAAATACTCGCGTTGCGTTTGCTTCGCTCAACTTGCAAATCGCACTAGAACTGATATAAAATGGTTGCTTTTCTGATTTTATGCAATTGCAATATACATACATATAACCATATATTAGTTCTGCAATTGTCAATTATTCCTCTTATTGTCAATCAGTTTTTAAGTCCTAATGTTTTTGAAACTAAACTAACGAACTAAAACCAAACGCTGAAGATGTTAAACCAAATGTTCGAATCCAAATCAAATCAGTTCGAAAATGTGATTCGAACCACTGTATTTGATATCCATCAAAATTCATCTCTGATCACTTCTCTTTAAACTACGGAGTTTGGTTTTCAATAATGTTGTATAATTTTTTTATTGCAAATAAATAAATATCCTATGGATTAAAATATTTTTATTTTTAAATTTTGTATTGTTTCTAAACAAAGTTCACTTAATACCTGTTCAGAAGTTAAAGATTTAAAAAGTTATTTTATTTTTAACTCCCTAATTTAACGGAAACAACACCTTTGCAATAAAATACTTTAAAAAGTTTTGAGTGACTTTAAGACTATTTTTTAAACCATGTTTTGCTATTTATAGCTAATTTCGGTTATAGATTTGTTATTCTTTTTAAAAGAATCTTCACTAAATGTTAAATGTGAATAGGATTGACCTATTTATACTATTTTTGTAAGGTGTATAGACCTTAATAGTGAATTAAATAATGCTGAAAATTGAGTTAAAGAGAGTTGCCACTTGAGAAATTGCTTACATTGAAGGCCCGAAGCTGATTAAGGCACTCAAAGTCTGCGACTTATCAAACTGAAGAACTTAATTCGTTTAACTGATTACAGTTGATCCGTGCAGGCGATGAACAGTTCGACCTCTAATACATACATAGTACATATGTATGTTTAAAGATACACATATATGTTACGTAATGTATTTTCTATTTAAGTTTATTGCCTTAACATTTTTGAAGCCACTTTTTTGTGAGTAACTAATAGGTTATGGTTTGATGAGCTCTGATCACTTTTCATATTTCACTTTTTCAAGTAATTTTCTCTCTGACGCGCTGGTTGCGCTTTAATATTGATTATTATTGCACATTAGAGTGAATTTTTTTCGCTTTTGTATAGTTAATGGGCTGCTTATAGATATAGCAAAACCTTGTCATATTTATTTCAGGCCCAAGCAACAGTTGCAATTTATTGACAAAACAAATGACAGGACAACAAGACTTAGTAGCGAAGAGGTTTTGTGATAAACAAGTAATACCCACTCAGACATATTGTCTGTGCATATCTAAGAAGATGGGCGTACCCACAACAGAGACTAACTATTTCCTTTTGGATGCAATTTTAAGTACTTAGGACTAGACGTCCATTATAATAGCACATAACCAAAAGCGAATTAAGTTGGCAATTATGAATCCAGTGCACATTACTCTACATTTTATTTTATTTTTTACGTATATCAGGTTGAGTACGAGGGCTGTCTGAGAGTTTTTTTCTCAAGCTAGTGTTTAGATCGTACCACTCCTCAGCATAGGCAATAAATTGAAGTCATCATTGTTCCAGAATCGCTTCAACTAACCGACTTTTTAGGGTTTTCAAGAAAGAAAGTAATCAGCGGGGATTAAGTGTCACGATTAGAGTGCTTGACCATCTTTACCAATGTTTCTCTTATATACATCTTCCGTCAATATGTGATGAAGAGGACTCTTTGAAATGCTTGCACATTCAGAAACATTCAGTTGCGAGTCATGCAAAAGAATTTTGTGACTTTGAGTCTCCACTTCTGCAGTGGTTATCTCATTTGTTCGACCAACACGGTGTTCATCTATTGAGCTCAATAAACATTGCTTAAACTCTTTTGAAAACCGTCGTAAACTAAGGGGAAGAATACCCTAGAGTAAAGTCCAGCTCGGCTTTAATATTAGTTGAACTAAAAGCCTTCCAATTAAAGTCACATTTTGCAACACAAATATGTAAGGTTGGCTACATCTGGGACTGCCCTCGCAGATACAGTAGTTTCCATTGATCAATTAAGGTGCTACTGAAGCGCTTGTATCTTACCAATTAGATTATCTTACCGTTAAGATCTATGCAGGAAAATAACGTGTCGAATCAATTAATTTCTAAAAGTTCTACTAGTTTATGGAAAATTTTCTACAAAATTAATAAATTGTTTCGGCTGGCAATGTTGTTAGCCTGATGTGCTATAATAAAAATACTTTCGTTAGCATCTTTACTAATTCTTGAATCACGACTAAGGCAGGTTTATTGTATTATTGCTGTGATGCAATCATTCCCACAGTAGTAGTCATAAAACTACAAATTTAGTATCCCAATTTCCAGGTAATTTATTTAGTTTTTATTACATTTGATGGGAGAGTTAGTTTTCTAATTATAAATGTATTTAAATCATTAATTATATAATGTTGCTATATACCCTGTGTCAGCAATTACAATTTTTGAATATAGTTTGGATAAGAACTAATTTCTGTTCCTGAAAACTGGCAGTGGGAATAAAGGACCGCATATTTCTTTCTCATGAAAATGCACAAATTTATAGGGTACTTCACAATTGGTGCCAAAAATGAAGAAAACCTGTGTGTATTTGGTTTAATTAATTCCTCACACAAAATATAGGAAAGCAACTGAGAATTTTCGACTTAAATGTGCCCGAATAAATGATACCCTGGTTTTACCAAGTCTAGTTTTTAACTGGCTACTATTGGAGTATCAAATAGGTAATAGTTAGAGTACTATAACTAAAAGTCGTTTCGAGTCAGTTCAGTTCAGAATTAGAGGGTATACATGGAACAGAAATTGGCAAAGTGTTGATGTTTTGAAAACACTTTAAAAAAACAAGACAATACAATCAATTGCCCCGACACCATGCCTCCCGCTTGCCCCCACATAGACGACATTGAAACTGCTTTAAAGCCAACAGTTATAGCTGAAAACTGAGCTGTAATTGTGCGCTTCCAGACAAGAAATTGAGGCTTGAAAAGATATAAATGTATTTTTTCAGTGGGAGCAACAACATAAACTGTGAGAGAGGGGCAAAAAGATATCAAAGATTGAGCGATGTGCGTCGATCAGTGGCTTTGGTGGTGCGGTACAGTGTTGTTGGCCGGAATGATTTACAGTTATTGCCGGTGCTAATCATGAAACGACTTGTGTGCGCAAAAAGGCAACTACCCGAGCAATAAACGCACATGAGTCAGTGCAAATCGAGCCATGAAATGGCGAAAAATTCATTTTGATCGGTCTGTCTAAAAATTGGTTCAATTTGTGCCTCACTTAGGTGCGGAGGAGTGTGCCACGTGCAATTATTATGGCCGAACCAAAGATGGATGATTAACATGGCCTAAGTACACACACACACACACACACGCACACACACATACGCACACACTGGCAAATACATCGAATAAAGGTCAATGTCGCCAGCTCAATGCTGAGCTGCAGCTTTGACACTTCAGATCGCAGCTTCAACTTCATCCATCATCAAACTTTTGTCTGTTTGTTTGCTTTTTTTGCCAGTATCTGTATCTGTATCTCTTACGCTTCGTATCGGTATCTGTATCTGTGAGTGAGTGAGTCAATGAGTTAGTCCCGCCCGCCTAATGCAAATTTGTTAGCGCCTTTTAAAGTCCAAGAGCCCCGATTTGTACCTTATATTTTATATTTTGTTGTTTCTTTTAAGGTGCACACTGTGAGAAAACATAAGTTCGATGATGAAACTGAATATTTTAGTCATTCCTAAAGTGAAAAGCAGGAGTAGAAAATAACTCTCTACAGTATTTATTGATCAGGAGCTAAGGCAAAAATAGGAGCAGCTAATCCATGCTTATCGATTTTTATTGACTCAAACTAATAAATATATAATAGATTGAATTAAAATTAAGCTGTATATATTAAATCGGATCTCTAATTCTAATTTCAAGGGTATTTCACTTATTTTCTCAGTGTATGCGCCTTGCGTTGTACCTCATATATTTTACTAAAGTGTACACGATTCAGATACATTTCTGAGGTGTATCCACTTGTGTGTTTCAATAAGGCCGCCGCTTGTGGCTCCAGTCAACATCTCATTGTTGTTTCTGGCCAACGGCGTGTCATCAACTCATTTGTCATCGAATAGTTTTTAGCAGTGCCTGAGTAGGACTAACTGTAATGATTGTTGCCACAGTCGCTGGGCTATTGACAATATGCTCTTGCAGCTTCAACTTGTTACCATTATGGACACACACACTCTCACATCGTGGGAAATTCAGCTCAGTACTTAAAATGTTGTCTGTGGAGGCGTTTGGCAATGCATCAATCGGGTGCTCGAATACATTCATACATATGCACATGTATTCATACTTATAAAACAATGTGTAGTTCATTTTTTGCAAAAGAAACTGGTTAATCTACGCATTGAACACTTTACAAGCTAGAGTTGGCTCTAAAACAGCTAAGCGTTTGGAAACACTATTTATATACTCTATTAGTAAAGCTCTCATATTGAAACTAACGATGTTTATTGATGTGCTTCATGTTCATTAGTTATATTAGCTATATCTTTGTGACTTTATTGACACTTTCAGAAATCTATTCGAATCATTTACACGTCCAGAAGATTCAAGCCGGAAACAGGCCAATAGTTTCGCAATCCAGAATTTATTTAATCTGGTTTTAATTACCCCTTGGATAAATTAAGAATATTCTGGATTGATTGAACTGGTGTTTGTCTAAAGTTAAAAGTATAAATAGTAAACTAAGATGATAATAATGAGCGAATAATATTTTCAAAATTAGTAAAAGTTATTAATACCCAGAGGTGGTCAAAAGAATCAGTCGGAAATCACTTGATGCATCAGTGACAACAAAAGGAAAATTAAGAAGTGCTGCTGCAAGAAGAAAATTAAACAGATTTGGAGTAATGGCGTGATGGTGATGTTTTGGGAGTGTCGAAGGGAACTTTGGAATTGGAGTTTAGTTTACATAATGGCCACCTTAGGAGAACACACAAATGTGTTAAAGCTTGGCCCCACCAATATATATAAGATGCTTGCCCTTTAAAAAACATCGAACAAGTGTTGATATGGATTGAAACTTAAATAAGGATCAAAACTGAGATTAGCGAGATTCGCTCCAAATCGACCATTGAAGTTGTCCACAACTGAGCATCTATTTATGCTCAATATTATTTTTATAGCCAAAAAATGCTTAATTACTTCATTAACTAAGCCAAAAATAATTAAGTGAACATTTTTTGAACGAAAATTAAATATGTGTGAGAACTGAAAAGCATCTGATTATTTACTTATATTTTATAAATTATATATTTATATATTATAAACACAGTTCTTTTCTTAATTCTCGTTTATGAGCTTCTTAGGAAGACGCTATGCAACACTGGTCTTTTGCGCTTCTTCCTTCCCAGAAGAAGACCACTCTGTTTAACCACCCATGTCTGCATATAGTCGAATGAGTATTCTGGACTACTTTTTATGTATACTTAGTAACACTGTAACGAGACCTTTCTGCAATACTTATCAATAAAAGAGGTATTTTGATCATGATTCATTCGAAATGAGCTGTTGATATTGATAAAAGAATGCTTTAATGAAATTTAAATTACCCAAACAGTTAATAAAATTTAGGGCTTGTCTCCACTCATCGTGCTCAGAGCTCAGTACACTAGCTAAGAAAGAGTATAGAGATCACTCAGAGTTTTGACAGATGAGTAGACTTTTGTCTTGGAACAACTTGAGGCACTTCCTGCCAATGAGGCGCGTGCGGTGCCAAATTGCAGGCAATTAACAAATGTGGCTATAGTTTTTGGCTTTTTTTGCAGCTAAGATACTTGAGTTCAAAAGCAGAATTGATTGACACAGTCAAGTGCGTGTGTCGTGTTTATTTAATTGTTGTATAAAAATAATACTATTTGCTCAACCGAAAACCGAATACCGAATACCGAGAATACAGTACGAGATTTCAATTTTTAAAGCAACTTTTGCCGACTTTATTTTATGATTATTTGTTGCTTTTGTAAGTCTGTACGTGTTCAGTACTTACGGTGATGCTAATGCATCAGAATGAGAGTTTTAATAGCAGTGCGAAATGGGCACATAAAATAAAGCAGTTGATGAAAAGATGTTTGCTAGCGCTGCTGATAAGCCCAAGTCGAGATTAGCTAATCTTAACTCGAGCAAATGTTGCCATTAAATGAGCTGAGAACAATGGAGTGCAATGTGATTTCCGTACGCGTTACTTTATTGCGCACTTTGCCTTTAATTTTCCTAATTGATAGTGCCCCTCATACTGTGTCATATCCGCTATTTCATTTGTCATTTGTTATTTCCGCCGCCCGATCCCTATGATTCCAGTCCATTTCCCAGTTGACTTCACATAACTTACTCAGTTGTGGCCACATTTCACATAGCCTCCGCCTTATTCACTGGGCATTGGGATTAGGCGTGCGAATGTTATGCCCCGTCATGCTGGGCCTTAAAGTTCAAGGACGAGGACATCACGGGGGAGCCCAGGTCAGAACTGGGCGTTGTTCCCGTCATGTGTCAAGTGCTCTGTCCGGAAGTTTTGTAGATTTGAATAATGAAAAGTCACCTTGGACGTGTAATAAATGAGTGGGTGAGATTCCGCTACCGGTGCACAAGAGGCCATATTTTGTTTAAGACCTTTCTCAGGAATAACTAAGTGTAACACCTGAAGTATTAAAGTTTTAATGGCTTACTTTAATAATACTGGTAATAGCATATTTATGTATATGCTTAATTACGTAAAGTGTTAAGCGGCAATGTGCGGCTGCAAATATGTATTGCATATTTATGAATCTGTTCTACTTTTCTTTCTTTTATTGTCTCCTCATTTTTCACCAACACAGTTACTACATACTACGCATTCGTTCAGTTCAGTTAATTAACAGAGTGCGACAACGCCGAAAATTAAAATTAAAATTCAATTGTCATTACATTTCTAATATTGCTATTTTTTGAAAAATGATCACGCTGGGGCATAAAGAACGCGGCAAAAAAATAAACAACAAGCAAATGAGCCAAGACACGCACCTGGCGCTACCTAATTTATAGCTAGTGAACTTTTTACAGGTCAGTATCTAATAATAATAATACACCAACCATTCACCCTTGTCCTTACTGCCTTCAGACCGAGACACACACCTTTATGCAAATGGCCAGACTTCCCACTATTGCTAACCCAAGAACCACAAAATTTAAGGATCTACAAAATGCGCATTCAAGTCACAAGCCATTCATATTTGTACTGCAATTATCAGATAATTGACAGACTTCCCACTAATGCCAAACCCACAAAACTAAAGGATCTGATATATTTGTTATTGCAACTCTAACAATACTGATTTTCTAGTGACTTGGCTGAGCAGCATTTGATATTTGTATGACACTGCTAGCACGACCTCCTACACAAACCATTCGTATTTGTAAACCAATTAGCAGGTCCCCTGCTGCCTTCCTACCGTCACACAAGCCTTTGTCCTAATTGTCAGACTTCCCACTATTGCCAAGACAGGAACCACAAAATAAAAAGATCTTCAACTGTGCGTATGCCAGACACAAACCATAAGCAATTTTATGACGCCTCATAAAAGTATACTGCATTTATTAATTGCACTGTGCAAAATTGAATTCAAAAAGTATTTTTCTTTTATAGCTTTTTTATAGGAAAAAATGCGAGATGAAATTAAATGAGCATATACTTTTTTAAAAATAAATGACTCTCAGGCATCACAAATCTGCTATTATAATAACTAGAGCTAAATATTTGTTCCTCCAATTTGTCTTGGCAATAAATTCAGAAAATTTCAACTTACTTATTAAACTGCATCGAAAACTAACAATTTGCTGGTACTTATGTCGGGGCTGAACGGTATGAAATTAAAATTGGTTCGCTTTGAAAAACACCCACGCATAACGATCTATTCATCGTCATAAAAATATGCCGTAAAACAAATTGGAACTGACGACTTTTACAACTTGTCTTAGCAAGTAAATAAATCAGTATTCATGGCATGCCACAGTGGAAAAATTTTGGGTGCACTAAATTAATAAACCAGTGAAAATATTGCAGGGACAAACGACTGTGTGACTTTCGTTTTTTATTTGCGATAAGCCCAATGAAAATTGCAAAATTGTAAAGTCAAGCGGAAACTTTTTGCAACCGTCATGTGAGTGTGGGCGTTGTACCAATTCCAATTAGAGTTCGAGTTCCGATTCCATATTCGCTTATTTGCACCAATAAATGTTTAAATATTTAAACAGATCATAAAACAATGCTCTTGGCTGATTGCACATGTTTGTTTGCTCAAGAACTGGCGTTGAGGCTGATTACCTGACTTCTGACGTCACAATCGACGTACCCTATTGACTGCCTTCTATACTGAGCCCCTGCCCGTTTCCCGTCTTCCTCTCTATTTCTTTATCTGTTACACTTCCTTATTTTCCCTATGTCCCACAGTAAGCGCGCGCCTCCTCAGCTAGCGACGCTGGCGCGCTCACTCTCTTCGGCTACGGCTAGTTTTCTTACTCTTCCACCCCGCCACAGCTTAATGTCGCTGCTGCGCGCGCGCCTTCGTTCATTTCTGTCACACAGGCAGCTCTCTTTAAGTACCGCTCCGTCGACCAGCTGCTTACCGCTACATTTTTACCGATTGTTTTTAGCTCTCTGTTAATTATTTAATGCGCAGTCGCCGCAGAGTACAGTGGGCCAAAACTTACTCTGAATTTTAATTGAAATATAAAGTGTTGAAATTATAAATGTATGGGATATTAGTGAACTCAAATTATAATTTATTAACCATCTTGACAAATTTCATTCAATTTGTATTTTAATAATAATTACTGTTAATAATGGTTATATCTTATTTCACAAATCTTAGTTCCCAACAGATGTGCCTCACGCCAAAAATAACTAATGAAAGACATAAACAACTAACTTACAAGATAATAATGAAACTTTCAACTTTTGCATAAAAACTAAGTAGTTAAATGGGTATTAAAATGAAAAAAAAAAATAGTTAAGCCTAACTAACTAATTAGCAATTTAAAATATTTGTAATTAAAATTTTGCTTTTCTTTTTTGATTTGTTTATTTCGCGCTATAATTCATCTGTGATTCATCCATTACAACTGGGAAATATCCCACTGTGCAGCGCGGCGTGCTTTGCCGCTTTGCTTCAGCGTCTTCAAAGCTTTGCGCTTTACGTGTCGCGCAGTGTTTATTGTTAAGCCAAAGTGCGCGTATCGCTAAGTGCACAATAAGAAGAAAGGAGAGAACGATTCCTGCCGAGTAAACACTGTGGTCGAGTGAACTGTACAGTGGAATTTGTTGTTGTCAAATACATAATATAAGTACGAGTATAATCTAAAAAGGTGGCGATTATTGCATGTGGCAAAGGTGTTAAGCAGGCGCAGAGCTAGAGTAATTGACTAAAAACACAAAACAGGTAATATATGCTAGCAGAAGAGTTTGTTTCATTTTGTGCCAATTAACAAAAGTATATGAATACATACGTATGTACATGTATACATACATACATATGTACGTTCATCAGCTAGTCTATGCTTTGCGTTGCGTCTTTGACCTTATGTCGGAGCTCTGCCAGCGGTGATCTCAAGCGTACACAAAATTGGACTCGGAACACACGTGTTGTGTAAATTGTAAGACAGAAAAGACAAAAGAGAGAAGTGTATAGAAATACAGATTTATATTAAGAGCATTACAACTGATTCTAGGAAAATACTAAATACTATGACTTTGTGGTACATACATATATGTATGTCTGCACATATTACAACTGTGTGTATGTAAAAATATTATGAACATTTCATATACAGAACATATGACAAATGAATTTCAGCGCGGCGATGCATAAAATGTTTTTTAACATTCACCAAAAAGAACTCTATCGTGTGACTAATTGGGATAGTTAATCATAGGGTCCGCTATCTGTTATACTGAGATTTTTCATTCTGTTTCCGCTTGCGTTGTGGTTAAACCAATCATGCTTTATGTGGAGTAAATATATCACGCTATGAATGGAACTCCAACCCACTGTATAGAAATTTTTATTTGAATGAGTTTTTAAGTGGTAAATCTAAATTGCACTGATGATATCACAGAGCTATTCATTCTTGAGGCAATTGTCTTTAACTCATCTAGTTGACATAGGGTATAAATGGCTGTTAGATTGATATAATCCTTCGGACATTGCATAAGCTCTTAAATTGAGAGTCGACACCTACATATTATACATACTACTTTTTAGACCCTGAAAAGTACACAAGTCTGTCTGTCTGTCCGTATGAACACCGAGATCTCGGATCCATAAGAGCTAGAGACTCAATTGTTTTTTTGTTTTGTTCGTGTATTACATAGGCAGGCCAAGTTTATGTTTTTAATTTGATATCTCACCCCCCCCCCCCCCCTGAAATTTGCATAAATGTTCTTAGCATGTACAGTTTTAGATTCACTGGATTCCTTTTCTGCATGAATAAAGCTTTAGATGCTTTGAATGTTTGGTGCGATTTGCAGCCCAATCGGATTAGAAACATGCGTGATTTTGGATTGCGAGTATGAATTTCTGTAAGAGTATGTGTGAATGTATATATGCATGTGTATGTGTATGTGAGTATGTACTTCTGCTGTTATCGACGCCCAGGGCAAATCAAAGTACAGGGTCTCTTACTGTCGGTTGCATCCGACTGTAGCATTCCGAGTTTTATTTTATACCATTTCTATTTTTGTTTTTATTTCCTTTCGCAAAGAAAATGTTCATATTCATTCATATATATACATATATATATAAATATAAATATATAAAGTGAAATCTGGAAAGAAAAAACTCGCATTAAATGGTTGGCCAAGGCCAATCATTGACACTACTAAGTAAATAAATGAAATGATGAATGTATTTAAGAGTAATTTCATTTTAGACTGGTTTTAGAATTTGATTATATCTTATTTTTATTGTTTTTTACGGAGTTTAATGGACACACATGTCAGGTTTACAGCAGTTCATGAACTTTAATACCCTGGTTATAGGAGTATTTGAGTTTAGTCACGTACCGCGCAATACAATAAAGATAAGTCAACTTTTCTGGGAAGCCCTGGAATCAGATTAGAACATACAGTAGGGGGTATTTAGTATTTGCTACGCGTTACAATGTAATACTGCATGTGCGTCTGGCTGTCTATTTAAACTAAACAGTAATAAATGTTACTTTTTATTTCCATACAGATCTGAAATACCCTCTCTACTCTTTAGACCCTTTACTTTAAAAAAGTACAAAAAGGACTATTGAGTTTGTACAACTCAGAAATGTATGTCACAGGCAGAAGGAGGCGTGGCATATCCCACAAAGTATATATATTCTTGATCAGGACGACGAGCTAAGTCAATACAGTCATGTCCGTCTGTTTTTTTATTATTCCCTGTCTATTGTCGGTTGCATCCGACTGTAGCTTCTTCACTTTGTATTTTCTTGCATATTTTGAATATATTCGAAAAAGGTGTGAGAATGCATTGAATACACTGCCCTGTACACAATTACTCACTGTCTACTTGGGATATTATTATTAATACTATAGTATTGTACTATAATTGTTATTCTTTATGAATTTATTACACTGTGCAGCGGCGTCTTCTGTTGCATTGTGTGCAAGAATTCAGTTCATTTGTGTGTTTTGTTCTCAACGTTTGCGCTAATTTGTTGAACAAACATTGATACGTTTCAATACTTGACGTGGGCACTTGGATTTTATGCAAATTATCACGCACGAATTGTGAATGTAACATGAGTACTATGGGTATTACGTACACATACATAGGTGCATCCACATGGTTACTTCATAAGCTCTGCCTCAGTATTGACTTACTCAAAAACGTTTGGCTTTATCAGCTGAAGCGATTTCATTATGTGTTCCCAAATAACAATGATTATCAAGTAATCTGGAAACTGATCAATTAATAATACAACTAGTACACACTATCACTGCTCTTGAGCTTCAACTTGAGTACAGGTGTGCTACAGTAGACACTTTGGAATGTGGCTAATTAGATGGGATATGTTTCATTTGAATTGTGAGAGAAGCTCATTAAATTTGTAATTTCTTTACGGCAAGTTAGTTACATTGTAATCAACCCAATTGGATGAGTAATAAATACAAACATTCTACAGGTATTTTTCCCAACATTGTGCTAAAACTCGTTTCGAAAATCGTAAACTTGACTTAAGTTGGATTTTTCGAACTGTAACTGACTCTTGTTCAGTTTGATTTATATCCCTCGATGACATCACATAAATTGTTATTGGTTCTGAATTTAGATTTATGGCAACCTCTGCAACTGGCAACTGACATCATGAGACACTTTGAGGTATGCGTTAAGTTAGCTGCGTCACAATCTGAATTGTTTACGAAACATTTGTAAAATAGAAACATAATAACGCTCGTACTGTTTTCGAAGTCAAAAGAGTGGGGCGCACCCACTCAGACAATTAAATTACAATAAATATTTGTCAATTCCCAAGTTAAATTTATGTTTTGCCCCGAACCAGATGTCAACCTCAGAACATTTATCTATTAGGTGTCCACTGTCAATTAAAACCCAACGGTATCGAAATCAATAGAGCACTTGAAATCGTTCCACTGATAGAGATGTATGAGCATAGCAATAGTACATAGCAATAGTACATAGGTTACTAAGAATAGAAAAATGGAAGTACACCTTAAAAAATTAAGTACACATATTTTACTTTAGGTATTTAATTCAATACAATCTGTCATGAATCTTTATTAATTAAATTGTAGACGTGCTAAAATGAATATTCAATTAAAATCAATCAGGTATAAATTAGTACATGTGCGCTATATACATGTACTAATTCGTATAATGTTAGTGTATATTGTATATTAAATAATATGAAAATTCTTTAAACTTCTTTGAATTTTTGAAGATTTTGTTTTAAATATTTTCTTTTGGAAAATTTGTAAATTTTCAGTTTAACGGTTTATTTCCAGTCTGAAGATTAATATTATGATTAGTTAAATTTAGGTTTCCTAATAGATGTTAAATGTACAATTGGACCCTTACTAGGATAGACCCTATTTAGAGTTCTATTTAAATTGAAAACCATATAGGGTTTTGTCCTGTATAAATAAGCTTCTTAGAGATTTTGACGTAATTTTTGGTGTGTATTTTGTGAGAGAAAAACTACACCAATAAAATTGAAATGCTTTTTTACTATCGTGATATCTCTATACACTAAATATCTTAAGTCGAGCGATGACTTAGTGAACAACCTAACAAATTCTAAAGATTAGAGATTACTGGTAAATTTCTAAATTGAATTTCAATGTAAATATTATTTAATTCAATATAGTGGCTAGTAACTGAACGGAACACATAATTACTGTCATAATATCTACGGGGTATAGCACTAATTTGCAATACGATTCCAGTTTTCATTTAATATTCAACATTGCACAACTACTACATGAAATTAATGTCTAGGCCTAACACAGATCATTCATGAGTTCTATGGATGTCAATGTGTGGGGGCATGGTCAACCACTTGTAACCCATTTTTGGGGTTGGCAAACTGCACTTGACCGCGTTGCGTCCGACACTTGTGCCAAATAAGAGCCGAAGCAGCCGGTCTGACCATAGCCATAATCACATTAAAGGAGCGAGGGAAAGAGCGTAGAGGGGACTCGCCTTGGCCAAGTAGCTAGAGTGGCTGCTAATCCCCGTTGAGGTTAAGACTTGCTGTTAAGTATTGTTCAGCGTTCTCTTGTTGATATTACTGTTTAAATATTGACATTGATTTTACGACTTGTTGCCAATTAAATACATACATTTTGAGTTGTTTGCTGCCGTTACAGTTGATAAGCTAACTAGATACATACTATACAGAGAAAGGGCAACAGTTGTCTGTATACTATCAGATATGTTTAAGCTGGTATAAAAATTCATTTACAAATTTAATGTGGTGGGAAAAATTATAGTAAACAAAACTAAATGATGCTTAATTTTATGTACTTTTTAATTAGTATAATTTTGTGTATTTAAGTTATTTAAAAACAACTTAGAGCAAATATAAATAATATAAATAGCTAGTAAAATTCTGTATTAGTTGATTTAAATACAATTTTCCATCTTACACTTACACTGAGCTGAATTTAATATGATTTTAACACGATAATAATCATTTAAAATTGCAACTATGTTATCGGAGACTACGTTAAATTAGATAAAACATCAGCTTATTACAGTCAAATGACTTGAATGATCTAAATGTTGAAATGATACTCAGTGTTTTTTCGGTTCATTCAAATGAACTACACTTTCGGCTCATTCGAACCAATTTTTGTCAGTTCGCCCCGAATATAATACTTTATCGATAAACAGGCCGAAAAATACGAATGAAAAAAAGTATGGAAAGCTACAGTCGGATGCAACGATAACAGCAGCAGCAAATATGTACATACTCACATACACATACACATACACATGCACTTATACATACAAATATACACGCAACTACAAACAATAACCAATACTCATGCAGACATTTAAATTCACAATCAAAAATCACGCATACGCCTTAGTGGCCCCCTCCCTAAGCCAAATGCCTACTACAGAAAATTGATTGTCCAATATCTCCGGTGTTTAGTATCCGATTGGGCTGCAAATCGCACCAAACACTCAAAGCTTCATTCATGCAAAGAAGGAATCCAATGGCTCTAAAACTGTGCATGCTACCTTTTTTCAACTTTGAGGGGGAGGGTGATGAAATATCAAATTAAAAACATAAACTTGAGTCTCTAGCTCTTATAGGTTCCGATATTTTGATTAAAGTAACCGATTGTGTGACCGAAATTCTTTTTTTGAAGCTCAGAATTTGCCAGTCACTTGTAAGCCTTATCGGATGGACGAAAATAGTCAAATGAGTTGATGGATTGTCCAATTAACCGATCAATGTAATAAAATCTTACTCTGGTTTTAAGTTGAATGTCCGCTGTGTTCTTAACAGTAAGTTCTCGCAGTGTAGGCAACAGGTTAATTGCCACTAAATGTGGGTGTGCTTTACAGCCAATTAGGTGGCATGTCTGGCTCCGTTAGTGTCTAACGGAAATGACTGTCATCAGCGTCTGGTTGGGTCTCTGATTGTCTGCTTCATACAGACACGTTCGAGTGTCATCCGTATGCATTTGGTCATAGACACTAGTCATCGCCCACTTAGGACTTGTGTTTGACAATTGTTCACTTCCAATTGGAGTGCATAATTAACTCGATTGCGTTTCGCGTCTATTTACAGCATTGTCAGACTGAACGTGAGCCGGGGAAGATGGGCAAGTTCGAGTACTCGCTGGGGCTAAATGAGTTCAAGTCGAAGGAGCAACGCCTATGGCAGGCACTCATTGGTGAGTTCGTTGGGAATCTCATATTAAACTTTTTCGCCTGTGGAGCCTGCACACAGTCAGAGGATGGCACCTTCAAGGCGCTGGCCTTTGGTTTGGGCGTCTTTATGGCCATTACGGTGAGTGTGGAGATTGGAGAGTGGAACTAGTGGTAATCATGATGTCACATCTTGGATTTTACAGATCGTTGGGCATTTGAGTGGTGGTCATGTTAATCCCGCTGTTACCGTGGCTATGTTGGTAGCAGGTCGGATTAGCCTGCTCCGCGCTGTATTTTATATTGTGTTCCAGTGCCTGGGTGCCATTGCCGGCACAGCTGCAGTCAAGGTGAGTGGGAATACCCGTCAGCCAATCTGGCCAACCAGCTGAGACTCTCTCTCTCTCTGCTTTCTAGATACTACTTGACGCGGATTACCATAATGGTCTGGGTCACACACATCTGGCAATGAATATTAGCGAACTTCAGGGCCTGGGCATAGAGTTCTTCCTGGGCCTTGTGCTGGTATTGACCGTCTTCGGTGCCTGCGATGCCAACAAGCCCGATTCCCGTTTCACAGCACCTCTGGCCATTGGCATGTCGGTGACCCTGGGTCATCTGGGCACCATACGTTATACCGGTGCCAGCATGAATCCGGCACGCACTGTGGGCACTGCTTTTGCCATGAACAACTGGAGTGCCCATTGGATCTACTGGGCTGGACCAGTGCTGGGCGGTGTGGCGGCCGCTCTACTCTACACCCAGGTTCTAGAGGCCAAAGAATTGCCCAAGAGCAGCGAGGCAGCTGAGAAATATCGCACACATGCCGATGAACGTGAGGTGAGAGCTTTTGCGGCTTGGCACGATAACAGTTTCTACTGACCTCACACGCACTCACACATATACAAACACACACACACACACACGCACACACATATATATACACTCACGAACACTCACTCATCTGTAAACTTGAATGAATACGTATAATGACATTTTCGCATCTTTGTTCAACAGCTGCGCAAACTGGAAGGATCTCGCGACTATGCCTAAGGACCATCCTAGTATCAATGAACTAAATTTCAGGCAATCCTTTTCCTGCGAGTAAAATTCAACTAAACAATGCTCATACACAACCATGTAAAGGAAAATGTATCCATTTCCTTGTTCTCGATTCCGTTTTGAATAACTCTGTGTATACGTTCGTTCGTACTTCGAGTATTTTGTATTTATGTATTTATTTATGCGAGTTCACTCTTTTTAACTAATACCTATTAATATGTATTATATGTAAGCCGTGCTTAACACACAGATATCTATGTATATGTTGGATACTTGAGTTCATAATAAAGATAATATACTATTAATAGTTTCTTATGTTATTCGTCTCTAGAGTCGAGTCACATTACATGATAGATAAAAATCTATTATGCTAAGTACAAAGAACAAATGAAATTAAATTTCCCTTTTTAGATCTTGTACTGACTGTCTGCATGATAAGCTAGACCTTGCAATCTATAAGAGCTGGAGACACATGCCTTTTTTGTTAGATGTATTTATAACTTTATAAATTCAAATCGTAAAAGTTCTAAAGTTATTGACTTCCAATTTTGAATGAATTGTACAATTGTGCGTATTTGTTAGGGTGTGTGTTTACTCATTTATCTGTATGTATATGTGTATGTATATGCTGCTCCTTTCGGCGATCAAGCAAAGCAAAATACAAGGTCGGTTGCGTCCGACAATAACTTCTGGGCTTACTTATTTAATTAAAGTTATAAACTGGTACATGTTTTCAACTACATAGAGTAGTAGCTTTCTGTGATTCAAGGAGTTTTCTATAGTTTGCAGATACACAGACAAATAGGCATGGCTACATCGACTCAGCTCGTCCACATGATCAATGGTCTACCATGCTTCCTTCTGCCCGTTACACACAAATGTCAAATACACAAACCTAATAGAATCTTTTGTACTTTGTTAAGGTTAAAATTACAATTTTTGAAGCTTTTGTCACTTTCCGTAGACTTTGCCACACCCTTAAATTACAATTTTAATTGACTAAAAACAGAACAAAATCAAGTAACACAGTTAAGACTTCCAATAATTTTGAATTCTTCCAAAACTAGATGGTTATTCGAGATGGTTTTGCACGCCAACACCGAATGAATGAAATGTATCTATGCAGATACTTTGTAAATGTAATGACTTTTCCAAAACAATAGCACTTCCTATGCATAACAAATATTCTATTGCCGAAAATATGCAAACTTCTATCCAAAATGATAGAGATTGTAAAACCAGTTCGAAAAGGGATCTGTGCCTCTTAAAAACTGACAAAATAGGTTTTCGGTAAATTCGGATATCGACTTCGGAAACAAAGACAAAAATAAAAATGTATATTTGTTTTGTAAATGGTATTAACTCTTTTTTGCGGAGTGTCCGAAAAGTGAAAACTCTCAACGTTTTGTGGCTTTGGTTTGAGAGATTTAGAAACAAGCTCGATCCAAATGGAGAGAGTTTTCTGTGGCACTTCTGTTCCTTGTGAGTACTATTATTGTCTGTCAGCAGGAGGCATAAGGGGAACAATGTGTAGCTACCAACTATAGTAGTGCACCGTCCTTATGACTCACAGCTGGGAATGCGACTGTACTCTCCCCGTGAGGGCGCCTGGAAGCAGATCCTCGACAAAGTCATGTCTCTGCCTTAGACACTGATAAATGGTAGTCGGGCGAGAATAGACAACCCTATAAAATTACCTTAACTCCGATGTGGAACAGCATTGTGACGAGGGATGCGCGGCCAGGATACCTGCCGATCTCCAGTTTCCATCAGGCTGCCCGTGGTAATCGGGCTATGCCACATGTGACATTTTGGGAGTCCGTCAGTAAGTCAGCGGTTTCCCTCCGAAACTTCTACTCGTCGGCAGCCAAGCTGACAGTACGGCACCAGGTAAAATACTAAGCTTTGGGGGAGGCTTATCAGCAGAGCCTGATGGCGGCTGGTTCCAAACCTTTGTGGAGTCTGCCACACCTTCTTCTGCATGTTACATTTACTCTTTTTTATAAGGGAGGTAGAGGGTTTTTTTTGTCCAATAGGGAACAATTACGGCACAAAAGACCGTTTGGTCGAAGCGCCTCTAGAATGTGTAAATCCCTGGTAAATTTATTATTATGTATTTATTATTATGTATTAGTAATACTATACAAATACAGATGATAACTTACTAACTGATTTTACTAATTAATATTAAATTCGAGTTGTTATATACAGTCCGTTTCAAAACTATAAGCCACTTTTAGAATTTTAACTTTAACGGCTTATATCTGGTGATTAAAGCTTTCTAAAGCCAAAATTTTTTAGACCCTGTACTTTAAAAATGTACAAAAGGGTCTATTAAGATTGTGCAAGCCCGAAATGTATGTAACAGGCAGAAGGAGGCGTGGCAGACCCCACAAAGTATATATATTCTTGATCAGGATGACGAGCTGAGTCGATCTAGCCATGTCCGTCTGTCCGTCTGTCTGTCCGTCTGTCCGTCTGTCTGTCCGTCCGTATGAACACCTAGATCTCGGAAACTGTAAGAGCTAGAGACATCATATTTGGCAGTTAGATGCCCCTATAGTGCAAGCAGATCAAGTTTGTTTTAGATTTTTGATACCTCCCCCCCCCCCCGCCCCCCAAAACCGCGAAAAACTGCCACGCCCACAATTTTCAAGATACAAACTTGTGTTTTGGCATACGAAATTCTTATGATAATCTTTATCTGTGCTGTGAATTGTGGCTCAATCCGATAATAAACACCGGAGATATTCAAGATTCAATTCCCTGTACATGGTAAGGGGGGAGCAGCGCGAGCGTATGTGTGGTTGCGTGCGACTTTGCGCTATGTGTGCTTTTTTCGCGGTTTTTCGGGGAGGGGGGGGAGGTATCAAAAATCTAAAACAAACTTGATCTGCTTGCGCTATAGGGGCATCTAACTGCCAAATATGATGTCTCTAGCTCTTACAGTTTCCGAGATCTAGGTGTTCATACGGACGGACAGACGGACAGACAGACGGACGGACGGACAGACAGACGGACAGACGGACATGGCTAGATCGACTCAGCTCGTCGTCCTGATCAAGAATATATATACTTTGTGGGGTCTGCCACGCCTCCTTCTGCCTGTTACATACATTTCGGGCTTGCACAATCTTAATAGACCCTTTTGTACTTTTTTAAAGTACAGGGTCTAAAAAGGTCCAAAGGACGAAAAAATAAGATATCTGGGTGCGATAAGCGCATTTTAAACCGTAAGGCGTCCAATTCTACGGCCAGTAGCGCGCAGTTGGAGGCTTCTGGGGGCTATAAGGCATCCAGAATCAGTTTTTGGAAAACCATAACAAAGTGTAAACACTTAATCCAAGCCAAAAATGCCAAAAAAAAACCCAATCTTGATGACCGACACAAGGATATAAACACTGATTTTGCAAGCAGAACTTTTCACTAAAATGGTCAAATGTTCGTACATTTTTTTTGTGAAATTAATTTGTTATTGCTGTTCCGATCATTTATTCAGATGAGAAATGTCTAATACGGATGGTTTTGATGAATATTCATATTATCTTCTCGATTTTATTCATAAAAATAAAATTCAAAAAATTTCTCAATATACTGAATATAAAAAAAATTTTAAAAAAAATTTTCCACCAAACGGTTCTTGTGTAAATGATGGGTGTCTTATGGTAATGAAACACCAAAAAGTCGCATCAACACGTGCTTTCAGTAAAAAATTTCATGAGAAAAATAGTTCATTGGAAAAACGCTAAATTCTAACGGTGAATTCAAAGCTCAGATGTATACCCGATGTTATTGTAAAAAAATTTTGGCTTTAGAAAGCTTTAATCACCAGATATAAGCCGTTAAAGTTCAAATTCTAAAAGTGTCTTATACTAATCTAATTACTAATCTAAGTACTAATCTAGCGGTAGAAATGCTAGATTTAGTAAGCAGCACTGACGTACGCTGCATACTTGCTTCGAAGCTTTTATGTCGTTTCACAGCACTGTACAAGATTGGCGCCAAAAGCTTTCGGTCAATTGTGTGCGTCAAGCAGTGTTTGAAAACAACCGTAAGAAACGCCATGCGCAACTCGGCACGAAGCAGAAGGAAAATCGGAAAATTCAGCGCACAGCCTCAGTTGACGTCGTTGCGTGTTGGCTGTTAGCGTAAAAGGCACGCAACCTTCACGGCCGTTGGCAACACATTAATAAAAACGAAAATACACAAAATAAAAAATGTATTAAATGAGTGACCTATTGCAATGTGAAAAGTGTATAATGAATAATTATGCTTGTGCTTATATGAAATAAAAGCGCCGTGTCGAGTCTAAAATAAAACATATATGTTAATTGTCAGCTGAAGCAGAGCCAATCAATACGCAAACGAATACTGTTCAGTGCTAAGCGCTAAGCTTGTAAAAGAGGAGAGAGCCTTGCAATTCGAGCATGTCGCCCACCAGACGGGCCGAAAAACAAAACCAAAAGAAAACGGTCAACACACCAAATCCGTGGCGTGTAAATGCTTGTAAATTGCATTAGGCTTTTGCTATGGCCCACTTTAGCCTTAGCTGCTAAATCGATTTCCACTCATTGTACATATTATGAAACACCTGCGCGACGTCCACTGTGACCTCTGAAACGGCCCGCAGGACAGTGCAAACGGCTCAAACGGCATTGCAGCACAGTGTAAATGTAATTGCGAATCCTGTGCGAGTGTACAAGGTAATTAAATGTGGCTTTTAACAGCCCAAAAGATTAAATCTTCAATTATCGTGAAAAGCGCTGAGAAGAAACAACAAATTGAAATGCGTGAGTGCATGCACTGCGACAGAGAACGACGGCAGCGGCAGGAGCAGCGGAAAGTGCGTGTGCAAAAAGGGCACTGAAAGGGAGAGCATGCACAGCGAGAGTGAGTGTGTGAGCGAGTGAGCGAGCAGAAAGAGCGGCCAAAGTGAGAGTGGCAGACAGCAGGAGAGCCAAGCACCACTGCAGTTTTATCTGCGTCCATGTGACTGTGTGTGTGTGTGTGTGTGTGAGAGTTGTTTACATTGTCTTTTGCTCTATTTTCGCCTGCCCTGGCTGCCTGCCATCTCAGCTGAGAGTGTGCGAAGTTATTTACATTTAATAACCGGCAATTATTGTTATGGACTTTACATTAAACAAAATGCAGAAACTAATTAAACCATTTGAGTGCTACGCAGTGGCAAGTGATAACCGACACTTAGTTGCGACACACACACACCAATAAATAGCACATGCCCGCACACTTGTTGCTATAAATCACACAGTGCACAGAGTACAGTGTATTGCCCAATTGGATTTACCGGTTTAAAAAATAAATTAATTTGAAGACAACTTGAAACAAATCGAAGTGAAAATCTGTTAAATTGCTTTAATGCTACAAATATTAACAAAATAATAATCAGGCCCGTTCCCATTTACGAATTCGTTCTATCGATTTACTGGAACAGGCCTTAATGATTGATAAGATAAAATTCAATTCAATTCAATTTAATTTCTGTTAAATAAAGAAAAATTAAAAAACATTAAGAGCAAAAATAAAAATAAAAATTTAAATAAAAAAATAATTAATTTAAAAATGAAATGAATATACAGTCGAACTTCCCTATAGTGAACTAATACACAATGAAGCTCTCCCTATTATGAATTGATTTCAAACACACAACTTTTTCGTTCCAATTTCATTTTGAAAAATATTATTTCTGTATAATGAAGTTTCTATATAATGAAGTGATTTTCTGGTCCCGCCAAGATTCATTATAGGGAAGTTCGACTGTAGTATGCATCAAAAGAAACAACAATATAGGAATGATTAACATTTGGGTTCATATTGAAAGTAATACCAAAATCATTTTTGGTGGCCAAGTGAACAATACTTTTGACTAGTGAATTTTGTAAATTATAATAGTAATTTTCACTGCGTTCGCAGAAATCTTTCACAGGGGTATTCAAAACCTTAACCCAAAAAGAAAGCTATCAATGAACAAACTGTGCCACATTCTTTATGCACCTCGGCTAAATAAAATACATATCGTACTAAAAATTTCACTATTTGTTGTCCGAGTAGTGTAGTTGGCACATTTCTTGACACTTTGCCAAAGCTTAGATATCGGACAGTGTGAAAATCCCATGTGCAAAATAAAGTGCCTAAGATCTGTGAAATGAACGTGATCCAATATAGAAAACTCAATATTGACGAAGCACGCACTCATAAATCTATCTATTGAAATATATACATCGATAGTTAATGATATACATAGATACAGTCCATATAGGCAGACGCGAGTTCAATGGTTTGCCACACTCTATTGACATCAACAGCAGCCATGACTTGGTCTCACACATTGACCTAGAACACGTATTAGAGGTTATGCGTTTCTATTATTAGTTGCCTCTTCATTTGTTGTTATTATATGTATGTGCACATAACACATATATAAATATAGTATAAAAGTAGTACGTAGATATTTAAGAGACTAGTGTTGAGGGAATTTGATAATCATCGTTGGGGTTTCAGTTGCAGCGTGGTAAATTTATGGCTCATTAATACGTCCAGAATGCCCTAAGGCGTGAAATTTATGCAGCTTAGTGGAAGCACTATTTCGGTCCTAGTTGTCTGGCTTGGATTTTGTAAGCTAAGCAGGACGAATAGTATCAGACCTACCCTAAATGCCTCGACATTTATTAAAATATATTATTAAAATAATTTATCAATTAACTTCTCTGGAATAAAGAGTACTTAATACAGCAAATACGAATGATTGAATTATGGCCACTGCTGAACTAAAAGGGCAATTTGTCCCATAAATAATAAAGATACTAATATATATAATATGAAGGTATTGTATTTCCTAATAAAGCTAGTAAAAGATGTCCGGCAATTATATTTGCTGTTAATGGCAGCCCAATAAACAGAACAAACATAAATATAAAATAAATTTAAAAGTTATGGTTTTAATATTAGTTAGTGCATTAGGTTTTTTTTATAATCATTACAAATTATATACCAATTTTAAATCATAATTATTTAAAATGATTCTAATCTAAGGAAGTGTACTTTGGCGTGCTATGAGCCTTTATCTGAGCCTTTATATATATACTTACTTAGCATATACTAAATCGAAATAGAAAATAGTGCTCAAATTATAGATATTTTTATGGGGTTGAACACGCTGACAGGGAAATTACATTGCATGTTATAGAGACAGACAAGCAGACACAATTCATTTAGAAAAATATAAATAACATGTACAGCAATCGTATCAAATGCAAGCAACAAATGCAAGCAAGTTATACAAATGAATGGAAATTATGTTTAACAATTTTTATACACTTTACAGACTTGAAAATTGTGTGTACACTTTCTCTTTCAGCGACGATGGCATTATAATCGAGGAACTATGAAGTTAACTTAACGCATCTCCGCCTGAAGGGCTCTTACTTCTTTTCATACTTAACCGACGTCATTTACTATCTGAGTATCAAGTATGGTTCCAAGATTTTACACTTTAATCCCTACTTTACTAAAAATTTGTATGAATGCTTTCAGAGTAGAGACGCTAAGCTACAGCTCAAGATGTGGACTGGGGAGAACTCTGTAGGAAAAACACTTCTGGCCCTGGGAGGTAAGCATACATACACTCGCACTAAATTATGATTTACTTGTCTTAATACGTACTTAATTAAGGACAGCAGCCTTTGGGCAGCTGCTTTATGGCTAATCAAAATTTTATTAGTTCAATCGAAGGCAGCCAAAAGACAGGCACATCAAAGACAGCAAAGTTTATTTACAATTCTCTTCTAGTAATCAAATTGTTGATGGCCCGAAAGAACCGCAAAAAGCGAAAAGACTTTTTAAATTTACAATAAACGTGGACCAATATAGAACGTGTGAAGTGTATAAATAGCTCAACAGTATGACACCCACAAATATATTCATATTCACACACACTCGTATTCATATTCGCTTTTCCAAGCAGCAGAAGCAAACAAAATTTAAATAAACAAATCCAAATGAAATTCTATCGATATGTTTTCCAAGTGAATCAATGTGGTTATTAGGTGGTCTATTATATTATATTATATTGTATTCAATTAATTTACTCCTATATTAATTTTCAATTTTTCATATTTCATTTCACACACAATTGTACAAAAGTTATTTTGGCATTGGCAAAATTTGGTACAGCTGATAATTGTTTTCCAAGTAAGTTTTTACTTTAGTTTACCAAAATTGCATTACTTACGTATGATTTTCGTTTGTTTTGTTTCATACTAAAATACTCTTTGTGTATACCATTACTTTAGTTTTGTATTTATATAAAGAAAAACGTTAAAAGTAAACTGTCTCTGGCGTAACAATCTTTCAACACCCTTGCACCGGAATGGAATAGAATAGATTAAGTTAAATAATGTGAAATAGAAATGATTTCTGTTTTATAAGCAATTTTTATTATCAGCAGCAGAAATATTATTATATTTATAAAAATGGCATTTGATTTTAGTTAAAATTTTGATAATCGATTTTTAAGAAGAGGTAAATAAAATCCTTACGAGTAACTTCTGAAAGTACTATTAAAAAACCTCGAGTTAATAGTAAAAAACGTGTCAAGTTGTCATTTGTACATTCAGGAAAACTGGTAGTTTTGTTTCAAATTGATTGCTGAAATTCAAACAATATTTTGATCGCAGTTCCATTTTTGAGAAGTTTGGTGTTGCATACTTTTGGGGTGCAATGAAAATTCAACATATTTATTACATATTGGAAGCATCCCAAAAGTATGCAATTCAAATCTATATGCAATGAAAAGTATGAAATATGCACATTAAATTGCAAACATGCTTGATATTGTTAAATACATATATTTGTAGTTTAATTGAAGAAACACAACTTTTCGAGTTACATGATAAATAATATGTCGTGCGACATATACAAATAGGTGGCACACAAATAGGCCGCACACTTGTTGCTATTAATCACGCACAGTAAAATGTGGGGGGTTCCGAGAATATTCCTCTGCTATGAGAAGATACACTTTCCAGTGTCTGTACTCCATTCCCTGCAAGGTTGTACAAAGACTAGCGACAGCCACTGTAAATTCATGTAAGATACTCCTAATCAGTTAATTGCGTTTTCGATTTGGTTTGATTTCGTTGAGTTTTTGTTGAATTTAGTTTTGCTACATAAGTAACAGCACTTATATGGATAAGTCGTTATAACAGTTACTCACATACACGTACACACGTCCTGCGATGAAAGAGGCGACACGAAATGTGTGTGTATATTCTATTGTGCTCGTATCTTGAACTTGCCTTGCATACACGTACTCGTATACCCTGTAAAGTGAAGGACGTCTCTCTCTTTCTCTGCCTCTGTTACTGTGTCTGTCTCTCGTATGAAACACTGTACAAAATGCATTGCCAAGTTAACAATATGTATAGCTAAATATATATATACATATGTATATATATATAATTACTCTTATATAAGCTGTAACTGTTTCACCTGTTCGACTGTGTACAAAATAAAACCCCCTCCTATCGAAGCTGCTCTACCACCTAACACACGCTATATTCCAGTTAAACCGTAGGTGAGGTTATCTTAACTCCACACTATATATATTTTTTTTGAAAATTATGTGTGGCGCGCATTCCCCCAGTTTTGAATGTCCCTGTCCAAGGACCTCGGTATGAGCAGTACTTTTAGTGAATTGGGAAAACCTTTGAGATCTAAAATGAACACTAATTGGATCAACTATCAGTCAGTGATTCAATCGATACCAAGAGATTTACTACTCCTCTATTCAATTGTACTGTTATCATGCTGAGGTCCCTTTGTAGTATATGTATACTAACTCTAATTTCACTTCATTAATTTCCACATAACTTTGAATTTCATGTATCCTCTTCCTGTCTCTTCTTTGCTCTTCCTTTTATTATTTATTTGCAGCCATATTTGGATTTCTAACTTTCGTATGGATTCCATCAGCCTCAGCCGAATGTCAAAGTATGAATCCACTGATCCTTTGTCTATATACAAATGCTTAAATACCCATACACATAATAACCTCTTTGCTAACATAACAATAATAATACAAAGTCATGCATAAATACTTGTATTGTAATTGTAATACTCAAAGTAAACAAAATAGTCCCAACTCTTACTCTATGGCATTATGTTGAAACAATACAAAACAAAAGGCTCTGTGAATATGCATAATCTAACCTCTAAATGTTTTGATAACAATATCTTATGTTGTTCTCACACCCAAGGCATCGGTTTTTTTTATACGAGCATTGAGAGCCTTGTCTTCAGTTGCAACAATTGCTAAACACCAAGCTCTTAAGTGTCCTCTTTGCATATTTGAAATACCCATCTTGACATACAACGCAATCCATACTCGTATTCCTCATGATATCATCTACTATTCCCATCTATAATTCCCACAACTTGAAACCAATTTGTCTTTTCGAGAATGTGTGTATTGGTGTCTTGATGTGTGTGTGTATATATATGTACTTCTTTATTTAGGTTATGTGTGCGCATGTTACAACAACAAAAACCAAATCCCAAGCAGCATCCCCCCAACCCCAACTATGCTATGCTATATAAAATGCCATAATTTTAGTTGTATTTTGCATGCCAAAAACAAATTTGAATCCGAATTTTTAATCGACTTTTGTTAAATGAATGTGGAATGCATTTTACACTATTTATATATTTTATTTTTACTGGTTGAAAGTGTTAAAAAGGTTCCAATATACCTTACGATTCTTAGAGATGTAATGCTTTACTATTACTATCCCACTATTTTACAGTCAATAGGCCAACATTATTATTATTTAACTGACTTTTTGCACTACTATATTGTAGAAAAAATATATACTCGATACATTACTTATAAATGCATTTACAATATATGAAAAAACATTGCACCCCACTATGATTTTTAGACCGGAGAGAATCGAGATGAAATTGATATTCTTACGATCACAGAACTTAGTATGTAGAAGGAATTGGTTTAACATATGTAATCTATGTATATAAATATAGTATATCAGGAGAAGCCCTAGTGGTACACATATAAGCAATTTTAAATGAATCTTTCCATAATTAACATAAATATATCAGCAGGGTTGGATGTACAAGTAAATAAAATATAAATAAAATATAACTTTCGCCGAAATTTTAATAATAATTTTATGGTTAATACTTCTTAATAATCAGAGAGAAAATCAATATTTGGTTCAATCAATTAGCAATTTACAACCTTATATTCAAACGAATGTTCTGAAATTAATATTTAAACGTGGAACGTCATCATTCGTCAATTTGACTACGACCTGTTACAACAGAATATAAAACACGGCCTGAATTTAAATAGGTACCGAATCAAACTTAACATTTGTATTTAGTTGTTTTTAAATCAATACTGAAAGAATTTAATATCATTTGCTAATATCATACAAGTAAAACGAACATTTCAAACATGAATTTCGATCTTGTCATTTTGATCAAGGGTGACGTTCAATGATAAAATTACTTATATTATTGTGATGAAATCATAAAGAGTATTAAGAATATTTAAATATTTATTATATTAACAAATTGAAATTATTGAAATTATTCTATATATGCAGGAAAAATGTACAACAAACTTGATCTCTTTTGCAATTTACACGTCACAAAAATCTACAGTAAAACCCCGACATTTACAATTTAGTTAGTTTGTGGGTCTACATAGGAGTTTATACAGGCGGACGGACAGGCAGACATGGACGGACAGGCAGACATATATCCTTTGTGGGCTGTACCCCGCCTTGGGCCTCTTTGTACTTTGTGTGTATATTATTTTAAAATTAAAATTAACAATTATGTATACCCTGTAAATACTTATTGTACAAATGTATGTGTAAATATTTGGGTTAGTGTATGATATTTTTGACTAATTTGCACTTGTTTTGTTAGTTTGAATTTTTTGTGTACGAGACACATTTGCACGTCTTTTGGTTTTCTTTAAGTACTTAGAACTGTATAAAGTAGTGAACTTGCATTTTATTGAAGTAGCTGTAAGCAGAACAGAAGAATAGATACACTCATTATTGAGCTGATTCTAATACATATATTGTGCTTTATAGCGCGTTCGATCTATTGTTATGAGTGCGATTCTTGGACGGATGCCCGTTGCAAGGATCCCTTCAACTATACGGCCCTGCCTCGCGATCAACCACCCCTGATGACATGCAACGGTTGCTGTGTTAAAATGGTGCGACACCAGAGATCACGTGAGTATACCACTTACACCAGAGTGACCAGGGTTACTTGCAAGAGTTTAGGGCAACTGCGGGGTTGATCTTTCGTAGAGATGCGAGTATGTAAGCTACAGTGTACATACTATCAACCCTTTTGAGGTATTTTGTCATTCTAATACTCAACCCAATGTATTCTTGTCTTACAGCCTACGAGGTGGTGCGACGCATGTGTACGTCACAGTTACAAATCAATTTATTCATGGTCGATCACGTGTGCATGATGGAAAGTTCAGGCAATGGACATATGTGTTTCTGTGAGGAAGATATGTGCAATTCTAGTCAAAGTCTATATTCATACGGTTATCGGCAGTTCATATTCATCACAATACCATGGCTAATACTCTTGATACAGTTTGTACACAGATAAACCGATAGAGTGATAGACCGATAGATCGATCAGTAGGGCACCAAATTCACAAACAGACAGACACTAGATACGATACATCATAATGAAACACATCTCGTATATCGTATATCGTAAACCGTAACTTTAACTTTATTTGTAGCTAATACTTTCTGATCCTTTAAATTTCATTCTGCAAGCACAGTTACAAATGAATAACCAACTTCAAGTAGATCGAAACTTTGAATGCACACTTACCTACACACCAAACAAAAACGAACAAAAGACTCGTAGGCTATAGTGAAATGAATGCCGATTTGCATACAAAACTTCCACAGAAAGAAGTGTTGCATATGTACAACTTTTGTTATCGATATATTGAGTCTGGTATCGAAAAGTAACGCGCTTCTTGCACCTACCACAGACCACACAAGTATGGGAATGTTTGGTGCTGCTGAGATCCATCAACAATAAGATTACTTATTTTTACATACATAATTATTTATAATATTTGACATGCATGTTGTTAATGCTAAAGCATGTAGCGCTTAAGTAGGTACTCGTACACGTATCTGTAGCTATGTACATTTCGTTACATTTTGTTACTTACATTTATAGAGATCCCCTCCCCCTAGTTACACGTTATATTTGTATCATAAGTAAGCTTATTGCATTAGTTGCTACTAGTATTTAGTATAAACAAGCGAAACAGACAAACATATTTTGTATACCCAAGCATACTATATGTACTATATAAATTTCTTTTGTATATATTGAAATCGGTGTGAGAATCAGAATCGGAATCAGAAACGATATAAGTCGGAATTCAAAGTATTGTGCAAAGTTCAAGTCTGAAGAATGCTTGTCAATTGCCGCATTAACTCAAAATGAAATTCAAAATGAAATTTTGCTCATCACCTTAATATTCCAGATCATCAAGAGCATATAGCGAACAAAACTTGATCGCATTTCGTAATTTCTAGTCAATAATATGTAATTAAATTAAATGAAGTCATATCACAAATGCTTTGAAATAGCTCCAGAATGTAAGACGAAGACGACGACGAAGACGAAGAAGTCAGCCGAGTCTATTTAAGTTTAGCTGTTGTTTGAAAAGAATCCTATTGAGTTCACTCTACTGGGTTATCAAGAAGTGATAATTAGTTCTTAAGTAGTCGGAAAGAGTCCCCATTACATAGTCTTATTGAACTTAATATTATACATATGTATATATTGTATACCCTGTATAGCATTCATGTCAAGTCCGTCAATATTGGGATTAAGTCCAGATCCATTTGCATTCACTTCGAATGCCAGGGTGTGAGTCCTAGAGCTGTGTACAGGGTATTGTGTAGTCGGACATTCGACTTATTTGCTCTCTAATTTGTTATCCATGCTAGTGATAGTTTTAAAATCAATCAATTAAAAACTCAAATCATTTATCTAATGAACTTGAAATATATTCAATTGCAGCTTTTGATTTGTCATTCGATCATATTGTATAAGCCGAAACAATCAAGTCGAATTCTAATTTTCATTTTATGTAATAGAAAATTGGCTATTCAGAAATAAACATTTTTACCACCAGCTTCATATTGTATTTGCTACTTTAATAGATACTTATATATTATATACATATTATGTAATTTACTTCTACACTACTTCAATTCTCAACTGTTCTCAACTCACACAACTTCGCTCGTCCGCACTTTCCCCCATCTGTAAAATATACTATATAGCAAGTAACTTAGTGCTGGCTTTTTTTAGTTACTAACTTGTTTCCAATTACTAACTACTCTTGTACAAAATGACAGGACACGCTTTCAAATTACAACAATTCAAATCATCTCCGTCCAAGCGTGCCGCATGTTGTTTATAATATCATATATCCTAGCCATTTTCACCTCGAAAACTGCTCTGCTAAGGTAAGTTCTTCGGGTTTCTGCACCATGTTCGCCCATGTTCTGGCCTAAGACTTGAGGATCCAGGTTGGGAACCCATGTGACTTAAGAACCCACTACCCACTCGGCCTACATGCACTACTAACATTACACCCCAGTGATTTGGAAACTATACCACTATTCCTTTCATACTTGGCAAACTGTTATTATTTCTTGTGCTACTATATAGTTCAGTTTTGAGTTGAGTTTTGATTACGATCGTTTTCTGGTATGTTGGTTTATTACGATATGCATACATATATATAGTACATACAATATATAAATAAAAATAACCAATTTTGGTTTGTGAATGTGGACAATATTCTTATAACCAGTATTTGATTGAAAGTTAATGAGTTTGTTAACAAATACTAAATTTATTTGAAATGCCATCACCACACGCAGATTTGTAGTGCAAAAAGTGACGAAATATCATTTTAGTTTAGTACTTTTTGTAGTTAAACATCTCTATGAAACTAAGTATATCTCTTTCAATTTCTCTATGAATCTCTATCTCTTTATCTTTATCTCTATTCTCATACATATTTCTCTCTCTATCTCTTCTTACTTTAACAATCTATTTAATACTCTCAACTCCACAAACATAGAACTCTCTACTAGACACTTCCGTAGTTATTGCAAACACCACAACAAATTTGAGATGTGCACTTGTTACTGGGAACTGGGATTGGGCTGTGTTTATTAAAGGATGTAAAGCATGGACGGACCATCATTGTAGAGAACTCACGAATGTATATATTTTATTTTTGTGTAGTTACTGAGATTGTTCCATCCGTTTTTAAGTTTCAAGTGCATATCTAACATACAAAACCAATACGAATTAATCCAATACAATACAAACCGAAACAGAAACAGAAACAGAAACCGAACCCAGATCTTTATATACAAGCACAATAATAGTACTTACAGTTTAGTCAGTTCGAAACTCAGTTCACTTACTATATCTATCGTACATATGTGTATCTCTAGGCGCGTTGAAGTTTCAAAATAAGTTTGTAGGCGTTCATAGATTCCTCACAATACAAAAAGCACTAAATTAATATCAAAAACTTTACCAATATAATATTAATAATTTCAAAAATATTGGTATTGGTTGTTGAATATTGCAAAAACAAAACAAAAACTAATTCAAGAAAAACAAGAGAAAAATAACCAACATTTCCTTATGAGTATTTATTTAGTTGCCTGAGTTAAAGTTCAGTATAATCCATGACTTGAGCCATTTAATATCAAGAATTCTTCTATGATTTCTTATGATTTAATTCTTTAGCACAATAACAAGTACTGTCATACACACACACACACACACAAACATTCAGCCCTCTAACACATAAACATAGGCCTACGCTCAGCTGTTTTGAATGCTAAATAAAATGTAAGCATTCGCCGCCTTCTGGCTCTTCGCTCCAAGAGTCAGACTGCAACCACAGTTGCCATATTTGGCGGTTTTAGGCCAAAATTTGTGCTTTTATTTTTGCTGGCGCAATGGCACTTCCTTTTTTAAATTGGGATTTCCGTGAATAAGATATATGTATATATATACATATATATGACATTCAACTTCATGTTGCGCTATTCTTGGCGTATTTGGCTATTGGAAAATAATATACTCCTTACAACAAATCCTCAATCAACAAATCCTTGCGCCATTTCGGCTCGCCAACTGCATATTCTCCTAATTAACGGGTGTGCAATGTCGAAAATTCAAATGCAAATTTATATTACAGAATTTATCGTTTTAAAAAATACTGTTGTATTTTATACCGTTATTGAAATATAAGTTAAATATTACTTTCTTTGCCATTAGCTGTTTTTTTTTTAATCATTTTTTTTTATTATTTTTGGTGCACTTCAAAATTAGCAAGTGGCAACAGTGGCTGCAACAGTTGCACAAGCGCTATGGCGCGCGTCATTGCTTTTTCGCCACCCTGAACGCGGCGAAGAAGCAGTCTCGCCCTACCGTCTTCGCTCCTTGTCTCTTGTTTGAAATCGCGTATACGTTACGCTATTTATGGTGCTTTTTCACATACGCCACCACTGTCTGACATTATTTTCATCATGTACGCCATCGTCGCATGACAGTAGCCGCAATGACGCGACAGCTGTCTCACAATCGTAACGTAAGCAACGTAATCGAATGTCCCAATTCGCAACGCGATTGTGTGAACAAACTGCGCGCGCTCATTTTCGACAACTGGGAACTGTCGGCTCGGCCCTGTGCCGATGTCTGCGCGTGTAAATGTGTGTGCCCTCTGGGCAGCGCAGCCTGCCACAGGGCCGGCCTGCCACATATGTATCTAATGATGAATGTGCTCGCCAAAAAATGAAAACACCTGTATGGCAACCTCTTTTGTGCATCGGACAAACTGGTCGGGCAGCCTAATACTACAGCGGATCAGCGGAGATCAACTGGAGCAGCGATGGAACGTGTGCGGCAGATCAACAAGTGAAGACAAGCTTTAAAGCTTCTAAATGCTTTTTGAACACGAAAAGGCTTTTTCTTTTCTATTTCATTTAATAAATAGCAATTAAATATAACATTAGTATAAATACGCTTTCATTATGTTCATGTTGCTCAGTTTATAGTCAGCCTTAAAATATATAGTACATACATATACAATATAGGTCCATGCGATAATTCTGATTAAGCTGCATATACATATATATGTATACTATATGTGTGCATTAGTATTAAACATTTTAAATGTATAACCACATTAAATCAGCTTTTAAATCCACTATAATATTTATTAAGACCATAACCGCAACCGAAACAACAGTTACAATATTGTACTCGAATATTTGAATGCATAATTTAGCATTATTATCAGATATCCCTAAGCACAACGGATAGCACTAGATACATACGGTTCTTTGAATGTGTAAAGTTCAATTACTGTACCTTACTAAACATTGAAGCTAAACAAATTACATGAACAATATCTAAAATATAATGAATCTGCAATAAAATGTTGGAACAATTACATATAAACTAACCCCAATGATTTTTTCAGGCCTTCAGATAAATAAAGCACATTTTATAATTTTGATAAAAATGTCTTGTTAATCCAATATAATATTAATACTTACTAATTAACTTAATTAAATATACAATAAAAATTGTACAGGTTAAAAAGAAATTTCCAATCGATTTACATATTCATACACATACATACATACATGGGTCATGGGTTTAGAGTTAGTTTAATTATCGTTAATTTGACGGAAATCGAGGTCCATATAAAAATGTTTTAAAAACAATTATATATTTATAGAATTATTTTTTATTTTTACCATAAATTTTATTTTATTTTTTTTCATTTGGATTTGCAAGAAGATTCCAACTAGCGAATCCGTGTGATAACATTTGTGATAGGGCAACTTGCTAAGACCCTCGGGCCACTGAGCATAATAATTCTTCCTTCATGAATATTAAAGTACCATTTTATTGTGTACCCTAAAATATTATGTAAGAAAAAAGGTTTATATTCCACTACCTGAAAGATCTGATGAACCCTCTGTCGAATTTAGACCTTTTTCTCATAATCTCAATAAAATATTCCTTCTGTTCTTCGATTTGTCATGTCATTATAGCTATATTTCAATAAATCTACAATTCGAACGCCGTCATGTAAATTCTTAAGGTTGGCACTAATATAATATTACTAATTTCTTAAGCATAGATCTGTAAATTAGTATACCTTACTGCGGCGCCGGTTGCTGCTGCGTGGAAGGCAATCCCATTAAAGAAACTGGCCAACCGCATAAAGATTAAGAATAGCTCATCACGAATCAACAAGGTTTTCTCCGTGGCTGAGACCTATTCAATATCCTACATATTACACTTGATTGCCATGCTGAATTTACTTACTTGAAGTATGAGATTGGGATGACGACGCATCGCATTGTATATAATCTCCTTAATAGTAATCTAACTTGTTCCTGGCGCTCTAAATTCCATTCTGGACATCGCAGCTGACTTTTTGATGGGGTATTACATAAAAATTGCGTCGGCCTATAAAATTGCCAATCCAATTTTGCTCAACATAGTGCTCTTCGTGTACCTCTAACTCTGTATACCGGCAATCAGCAACCTCATTTGATTCTCATTCTAATTACACCATCTTTAGTAATATCTACTTATTTCTGGAATGGTATGATTGAGACCAAAATATACTTCTCCGATAAAAATGGGATACATATACATATAAAAAGTACTTCTGCGCCCTGTCGTCGTACCCAAAACGTTTTGTGAGAACTCTAATACGATTTAACAACAATTCTCGTGCAGCCTGAAATTAAACTGTTAGTTAGTATCATAGTTCATATCTTGCTTATACTTGGCGCCTCATATTCGGCACCATAATTGTCGCGTTGAAATAATAAATACATTTAATATGAGTTCAATTAGTCATGTCATTCAGTAGGCATTTTTTATAACATGTCTTCTATACAATATTTGGGAAAAGTTTATTAAACAATAAATATCCCACATCTTGGGTGTTTATTATCCGATCGGGCTGCAAATCGCACCATACATTCATTTCACCTTAAGCTTTATTGAAAGAAGACAGTGACTCTAAAACTGTACAGAGGAGGATAGAGATGAAATAGAGATGAATGAAATCAGAAACACGAACCTAACAAATAAAAGAAGTGAGTCTCTAGCTCTTATAGTTTCCGAGATCTCGGTTTTTATTCGGACAGACAGACAGACAGAGGGAAATGACTATATCAACTCAGCTCGTCGTCCTGATTAAGAATATATATACTTTGTGGGGTCTGCCACGCCTCATTCTGCCTGTTACATACATTTCGGGCTTGCACAATCTTAAAAGACCCTTTTGTACTTTTTTAAAGTACAGGGTCTAAAAAAGCCAGAATTCCCGCTTCCCGCAATTCACAAATTTTTCCCGCAGTTGGTCTTAAAAAAAAGCCAGTTTTGACGAGAAAAAAGCCAAATTGGCAGCCCTGCCAACACCGAACACTTTCGCGCGAGCTCAAACCGGCGCGTTGAAGCTAAACCAGACCATACATGTTGTGCTCGACGAAATGTTCGTCGTTGGTAGTAGTGTTCGGGTCTACATTTCGTGTTCGACGTTTAGAGAAGAAAATTATAGAAATTATTCTATCTTCGCTGTGTTTGCCTGAGCATGTTCGACAGTGGATGGCAATGTTGGGGCGAACATCATTTTTAGACCCTGTACTTTAAAAAAGTACAAAGGGTCTATTAGGTTTGTGCAACTCAGAAATGTATGTAACAAGCAGAAGGAGGCGTGGCAGACCCCACAAAGTATATATATTCTTGATCAGGACGATGAGCTGAGTTGATATAGTCGTTTCCGTCTGTCCGTCTGTCTGTCCGTCCATATGAACACCTAGATCTCGGAAACTGTAACAGCTAGAGACATCATATTTGGCAGTTAGATGCCCCTATAGTGCAAGCAGATCAAGTTTGTTTCAGATTTTTGATACCTCCCCCCTCCCCCAAAAACCGCGAAAAAATACGACACCCACAATTTTAAAGGTACAAACATGTGTTGCATACAATAATCTTATGATAATCTTTATCTGTGCTGTGAATTGTGGCTCAATCGGATAATAAATACCGGAGATATTCAAGATTTAATTCCCTGTACTAGGTAAGGAGGGGAGCAGCGCGAGCATATGTGTGGTTGCGTGTGACTTTGCGCTATGTGTGCATGTATGCGTGTTCGTTAGCGTGTGTGTGTGCAAAGAAAAGTACAGGGTCTCCTACTGTCGGTTAATGCCGACTGTAGCTTTCCCAGTTTTTAAACCAATTTTCTTGCGCGCTATCCTTTAAAAGATTTGAATGGGTGAATTATTGGAGCTCTTTCTTTCACATACTGTGCTTCCTTTTTTCCGCTAGTTCTTTTTTATTTTTGTTTCTCAAAAAAAATCAGTTTTGCCATTAAGGCAATTACAGTATCGGTGTCCTGCTTAATGCAAGTTGTCGCGTCACAACTATGTACATATGTATGTACATATGTGAACTCGTACATGTTCGAAGGAGCGAGGCTGTCCCAATTCGAAATTTTTTGACATTCTCTTTGTTAAAATTGGGTTTTTAAACTGATTCCAGAAATATATATGTACATATATGAAATAATTGAAGACATTTTATTTTGTTGCGCTTCTTTCAAACATTTTGTTTATTCTACGATCGATGCATCTTACTTAAACTACACCTCTTAAACCGGGTCGCATCAATAGAATTTTAAAACACAAAAAAGAAAACACATTTGGCTTGTGTTTTTTATATGCGCGCTGAATTCTAAATAAATGCCAAATTGCGCGCGCTTTTTAAAAAACAAATTTTTTTAATTTATGAAAATACTTTTTTTTAGCGTTTTTATGGGATGTGGCACAAAATTACCGCGATGTATTGGTGTTTTTTCTTGCATTTCATTTAGGATTACGGATATCGATAGTTCGATAGACAACTATGTCGACTTTATTGCACGCTTGCCACACTTGGTGTTTTTGATTCAAATTATGGTATAATATATATATATTATATTTGTTATATTATTTTATTATTTTTTAATTAAATGAACAAAATAAATAAAAACTGCAAACAAATAAATTTGTATATTGTTTTTTTATAACATTGGTTTTATTTTAATTTATGATTGATGCATTTTCATACATTTTAGTGGCAACCGTGAGTATATAGTCTGTGTTATGCTTGTTATTACACGCTGGCTAGATGTTGGTGTTAGTAATAACTATTTAAAAAAAAATTGTCAATTGACAAATGTTCCCACTATATGCATTAAGCATAAAATTAAATTCTAAATTTTTTAGAGAAAACCCCATTCGAATTCATCAATTGTAACCCAATTTGAGCACCCCAAAATAATTTCTATAACATTACGGCGAACATTTCACTCCGAAAACTCTTTAGTATCAATTCGTGATGGCCGCCCGCCATTAAGTAAAAACGTGTCCGCAGAAGAAAAACAATTTCAAACGTATTTGTTGACAAACCTCTCAAAATATAGTTTTTATTGCTGCGGAAAACAAAAATACAGTGAAAGCACATGATTTCCCTACGGCTCTGTCACGACAAAGTCAAATAAAGTGCAAAAGAATGTATGTGAAAAATGTAAATCGATTTTCTTGTTTGTGAAAAAAAACCTTTTCGTTGCGCTTGTCATTCGTTCGGATGTAACACGCCAGAGGGCGGCACTGTAGCATGCTTCGGAGTCGCAGAGTTCTATGCCGATTTAACCATTTTTCAACGCCGTTGCGCGTCCCACCGATAAATATTGTATTTTTTACGTTTAACTGGGATAAATTACCATACAATTCAATAAGCGTGCATAATAAAACTTTCTGCATGGGATTGTTTATTGATTAAATGCTGTGCATGTAAAATTTAATACAAATACTCCGAAGCTGCAGAAAAGTAACGCTAACGCAGCTGATGAATTATTAGCGGCTTGGTAGTGTTGTGCGTCGTCGTTAGTGTTCGGGTCTGGCCGCCATTACTGCTTCCAGCAGAACCACGCTATACGCAAAATTTGTAAAATTTGTATAAAATTTTCACCGAATTGTCAACCAAATTGTGCGTGCTGTTCTATAAAAAGTGTAGTAAAGTCCGATAAAAATTAATTAATGTGTAACGAAATATCCCATGACTTAGAATTCGCGAGGCTTGTTAAATATTTGCAAAAAACAAAACTCACATGAAGAGTGCTACGTTTTTTTTCATCGTATTTTTCGCATAGGCTTCGTGTTTTTTCTTCATTGAATTCGCCGCATTTGTTAGGGCGAACTCGCCGCGTGTGTGTTTGTTTATGCCGCCTTTTTTTCACTCGCATCGGCGCCGCGGCTTTTTTCTACTTACATCTTTTCGCCTTTTGATATGATTTTGCATTTTTGACTCGAACACGAAACAACACAACTCTTTTTATTAATCATTATTCGCACGCTGAATAAATTGCGAATTGCGGTGCGAAGTAAATCCGAGTAAAAATGATTCATCAGTTTTTGTACGAGTTTTGTTGCGACTATCGTGTGACAATAACAATGCGTACTTGTGCATGTGGCTATGCTAGCGTCTGTTTGTGTTGGTGTGTGGGAGTTTATTTTAGTTTGGATAAGAATTCGTGCATGTAGTGTGAGTGTGTGTGTGTTTGTGTTTACATGTACGTGCAATTCAAAAGATGGTACACTGCGGGAAAAACGCGCGCGTAGTTAGTTTCGGCGACTGTATGTGTTCTTATCGTGTGTGTGCGTGTGTGTGTGTGGGTGTGTTAGTGATTTGTTTACTTATTCATTTTGTTTTGCAGATTTTTATCAGCTGCATCGAGTAACAAAACAGATATAGCAAGGAGAGCAATACCAACAACGCAACTGGAAGTGTATAATCGTATTAGAACAACAATAATAACAACAAGTAAAAATTAGAATAAAGATGAACTGAAATGTGCAAAATTGATCAACGTAATTATGCCAATTCACATAATTTTTTCGATTTCAACGTGAAAAATGTCGTCGACACAATCGCTGCACTCGTTATTGTTGTTGCTACCACTTCGTTGTCGTCGTAATTGCAATAATATAATCTCTTTGGCCCTGTTGTTGCTCTCAGCGCTGTTCGCATACAACGTGCAAAGACAGCAGCAGCAGCAGACGGCAGCAGAGGCAGCGGACGACGACGACGCCAGCAGCAGCAGCAGCAGCAGTAACAATAACAATAAGAAAAGCCCAAAAAGTAACAGCAAGAGCACAGTAGAAGAAACAACGTTGGACTCGCCGTTGTACACAGCAGTAGCAACTGCAGTTGCCGTCATCAAGCGGCGTTCCAGTCACAACAACAAACACAGTAAAGGCAACAACACAAACGCAGCCAGCAGCAGCCGGAGCCGCAGCCGGGTCGTGGGTACGGGCACGGAAAGGGGCACAGGGGCTGCGTATTTTAGCTGGCAAAGCAGCCATTGCCACCGCAGCCCCGGTGCTCACACGGAGGCAGAAGCAGAGGCGCAGGCAGAGCAGCCGGTGTTGCGGCCAACAGTAGCAGCAGCAGCAGCAGCAGCAGCAACAACAACAACAAATAAGACTCGTCCGGCGTTAACACTGACGCCGTTGCATACGCTTAAGAGTAGCATACCTCCTCCATCCATAGCCACTTCATTTACGAGGCTTACAGCAGCAGTTTCTGCAGCACCCACAAGAACAACGAAATTGTTAGAAGGCTCGTGCAACGCAACAGAAACAGCAGCAGCAGCAGTAACAAATCGCTGTAGTAGGGTTCTGCCGTTGCCATTGTTAGCCATTGGTAGTTGCCGTCACTTGGCATCAATATCCACTTAAGAGTCACTATCACCACCACCTACAACTACAACAAAAGTAACAAGCAACCACAACAACATCAAAAAATAAATAATTCCACACAATCAGCAGCAAAACGTTCCATTCACAAGAAACATACAGAAACAGCCACAAGATGTCGAAACTATCATTCAGAGCACGTCACCTGGATCCGTCCAAGCAGATGCCTATCTACTTGGCGGAGGAGCTGCCCGATTTGCCCGAATATTCGGCCATCAATCGAGCTGTGCCCCAAATGCCCAGCGGCATGGAAAAAGAGGAAGAGTCGGTGAGTTGTTCATGTCCGTGTATGAAACGAAACTTTCTTTAAAGGACTCTATTTGATAGAGAATATATTCCATATATAAATCAATTTCTCAATATGCGTAATTATACTCTCACAGGAGCATCATTTGCAGCGAGCCATCTGCACTGGTCTCATTATACCCACACCGGAGGTGTTGCAAACGGATCAGCCATTTTACGATGTCTACTATCCGCCGGATTACAGAATGCCACGCCAAATGATACACATGCAGCGTACGTAGTCATTAAATAGTAATAACTGTATTCCACTAAGTAAACTTCAACCATACTTTGCAGCTCTCGGTTTGGATACGGAGGTACCAGACTATGACATGGATGGTGCGGACGTGGAATGGTTGAGCCAGCAGCAGCGCTTGCAATTAAGTGAACTCAAGTTTGAACAAATGATGGATAGACTGGAGAAGAGCTCGGGGCAAACAGTTGTCACGCTCAACGAGGCCAAATCGTTGCTCAACCAGGATGACGAGACGAGCATATCGGTGTACGACTACTGGCTGAATAAGCGTCTCAAAATGGTAAGCACAAGAAGGTTAGCAATACTACAAAGCACCGCTCTACGAACTACGATCTCTTGCTCTCACAGCAACATCCACTGATACTAACCGTCAAGACCGAGAGCAGACCCGGTGCCAGTTCCAACAATCCCTATCTGGCGTTTCGACGACGCACCGAGAAAATGCAAACACGAAAGAATCGCAAAAACGACGAAGCCTCCTACGAAAAGATGCTCAAGTTGCGGTATGTAAACACCTGCTCCTACACTCTCTGTATGCAGATAGATTCATCGAACTCTCTTACAGACGTGACTTGCAGCGGGCCACAACTATACTCGAGATGGTGAGGCGTCGCGAGGAGACAAAGCGCGATCACCTTAAGATGACAGTCAACATCTTCGAGAAGCGCGTCGAGATGCGGGACTTTAACGGTGCTGTTTACTCTGAGCTCAATGCCCAATATAAGAACTCGCGGTACATATCAAATCATTTATTATCTTATGTAGATGTTGAATTTCAATCACCACTGTTATTGATACCTTTTGCGCACTAACACTATGATTTGGTATTTCTATTTCTATTGCAGACCCGTCTACAATTCGTTGTATGCGAATCAATACTCACAAGGCGCAACAGCTGGTGGCGTTACTGCCACAAGTGTTTTGCTAGCCGCTGGCGGTGTGCTACCTCCGGGTATTCTAACTGCCGGAAATACGGCAGTCTATGCGCAGGCGTCGCAGTACCTGAATACGTCGAGTCTGGGAATAGGTAAGTGTCGCATTGCAGTCGAGTGAATACGAGACTTTTCACATTTCTGAATACCTTTTGCAGAGAGCAGTGGAAATGGCAACAGCAGTCGCAAGGAGAAAAGACCGTACAAAAAGCGTAAACACAAACTTCCGCGCGACAAACAGCAGCAGCAACAACAGCAGCAGCAGCAGCAACAACAGTATTTGCCAGGTCTGGGCCTGGCGTCGAATGCGTCCGGCGTTTCACCAGCGCATCTATCCCATTTGCATCATCTGCATCGTCAGAGTGCTTCACCGGCTGCCATCGAGTCCAATGTGGACAGCGAAGAGGACGATTATCTCAACGGGCAAAATGGCAACAAACTGGGTTCCGAGAGCGAGGAAGAAGCGCCGTTTGCATTTAGACGCAAAGCTAGCTGTAACTACCTGAGGGTAAGCTTCCATCTTGTGCAATACAGATGCAATTGGGAAAGAAAACGAACGTTTAGAGGAGTTTGACATGAGAAAGATTTAAGTTCCGACAATCAGTTGCCTGACTGCTTCATTGAATCGTTAGGGACAGCTGAGGCTGGCCATTCTTGGCAAACTTGCATTCGATTCGTATTAATAGTGAATGACATTAAAGGGTATGGTTCCATCAGTTGCAAATATACGCATTTTATAGCTTGACATACGGATAATCCTTGAGTAATTGTTCACGACAAAGATGTTGGAATCGACAGACTATAGTTTAGTTGACCTTTCAGGTCTGCCCTCCTTCTTGGCATACTGAAAATCAATGGACATAATGTTGCGATGGCACTTTCCTCCTACACTACGTTGCAGCCTTAGCTTTAATTGAGCAAATGGCTTCAATATAGTCTACACTGGCACAATTGGTGACATCTTTATCCATGTAGGTGAACTAACTTAGTGCTCACCAATTATTATATTAGGGCTTGTCACATATTCTAGTTTAAGAATTATGCAGTGAGTGGTTAGGATACAGTTAATTCAGACATATTTAATATCTATATCAAAATCACGTTTAAATATATTATCAATTAATCTTCACAGACGCGTGGTTGTCGTGAAGGCCGTTGGCCCTGGGAGTTACCCGATGATAACAATGATGACGAGATACTTGGTGTGGCTGATGGTCCCGAATCCAAATACCGTTATACGTTAACCTCACTCAATAATCCCAGGTGCGTTTTACAATTGCTGTGTTTTATCTAAAGATCATTTTAATTAACTTGTTTCCATTGCAGACCGCGTTGTATTGGTTTTGCGCGTCGACGTCTGGGGCGAGGGGGTCGTGTTCTGCTTGATCGTGCCAGTAGCCGGTATGATGATCTCTGGTCTCAGTTTGATTACACGGTGCTGGAGAGTGTGGTGAACAGCGTTAAGTCGCTGAAGCATGAGAACCAACCGCAACTGCCTAAGCCTAGTTCCCCGCCTACCGTTGTCGATTTACCTACGTGCAAGGCAGCAACTACAGCGGATGTCGGCGGCGGTGTGACGACTAATATACTCCTTAAGTTAGAGCCGGCAAGCGAAGAGGTGCAGCCCAAATTAGAGTGCCAGCAGGAGGGGGAGGAGGAAGAGGACGATGACGAGCTGTACACAGAAGATGAAAATGTATCGCGTCTAAGCGCTTACAGTTCAGCGGTAACGCTGCAGCAGAATCCCCACGATATTCGCCTAAAACGTCGTCGATTGCGTCGCAAAAAGCAAGCGCTACGTGAACTGAATGCTGCCAAGCGTCTTAAGAGCGCAACCATTGAGAATGCAGAAGGTGTTTGCATTGATGAGGCTATGCCACAACTGCGTCCACTGCCCAGAGCGTATTTGCATCGTTTGGCATTGGCTTTGCAGGCAGCGCAGGTCAAGATAGATGTGTCGGGGATAGAGGCGATGGTAAATCCATGTTTAGAGCAGAAACAACGTGAGCTGGAACTGAAGCAGGAGGAGACTTGCGACGAGCCAATGGAGCAGTTAACACGTCATGCCAATCATCAGCACCACCGTTCCAATAATAATAACACCGTGTTTAATAATAATAATAACAACAACAACAACAATAGTAGTAGTAATAGTAATATGAATAAGAATGTTAGCATTAGCGAAAAAATCAATGTGATAAAACTGGAAGTAGCGGACGCAGATGCCAGTGCGATGGTGATGGCGAATGCTGGCGAGGATGTTGGAATAGCGAACGATATGCAACCCGTTGCGTCCACCTCGGCAGCAGCAGCTGCAGCTCGTGCTGCTGAAGCGGCGGCAGCCGCAACAACAGCAACAACAACTCTCAGTGCAAACGTAACGATTGAAGAGGTGGAAAAGACGATAAAGCGTGAACTGATCGATGCGGATGATTCCAACGAGCCATTGAGCAGTATACGCACAGCGGCATCAATACAGAGCCAACAACACCAGGTGCAGTCAGACTTTATGGATGACGATGAAGCCGAGGATGATGTGAATCTGGCACAGCTGAGCAACATAATACGGCACACGGCGGTCAAGAAGGAGTTGTTGCAGGCCCAACAGCAGCAGCGGCAAAAGCGGCAGCAACAGGAGCTAAAGCAACAACAGTTGCAGCTGGAGAGCCAAACACGCTGTTTTAACCAAATGCCCGACGTTATACGTTTGCACAACAAGCAACTGCATATTGATGCTGGCAGCGGATATGATACACCAGAGCCCACGGATGACGACATGGACACCCATGATTACATGGGCGGACTGTCTCCCACGTCCAGCCAACGTCTGGACATCTGCAATGAGCTGTTGTCAGAGATACGACGCGATTGGCTGCACTTCCGCCCCAAGACGCCCACGGATGAATTGTCGGACAGCAACCACGAGGAGGAGACGGACAATGTCAAGCTCTGTGAAAGCGTTGTAGACTGGACACAGGACACACCCATTAGCATTGAGTTAAGTCGTTTGGTGGGAAAGTGTGGTGACTATGAAGTCGATCCGCACTGCTTTACGAGCAACGCGTTCAAATACACGGATCTCGATGCGGATGTACAGCTTTTGCAAACCGCGTATGCGTTGGATTACGGCAACGGCAACAAAAGTCCGGACCATGCCAACAATGGCAATTGTTCCGACACAGGTTCGGGCTCCGGTTCGGCCCTAGAATTCAATCTCAGTGGCGGTGATTCGCTCAACGACATCAATAATCTGCTGGGGGATGACCACATGCTGGTCAATATACTGCAAGAGTGCAGCATGGATGATCCCAAAGCGCTGAATCAAGCCACCAGCTTCTGGAACGGCATACTCGATGGCGAGGCAGCTGTCGATGAAGTGGAGAATGCCGACAATCTGTTGGAGTGCAACAAACCAGCGAATGCCACCGACTTGAAGCGCCCGGCCCGTCGTCATGCCCATGCACGTTGTTCGCAGGCACCCCTGGGCAGCTCTAGGTTTACAATGGTCGGCGAACGCCAGCCGTCCTCCTTCTTCAGCCAAGTGTCAGCCATCAAAGAGGAGCCAGCACCAGAGCCATTACCCGAGGTGGCATTGCCAGTTAAAGTGGAGCCGGCAGAGCCAGTTGTAGTGGGAGCAACGCCACCCACACTGGTAGCCGTACCCACAGCAGTTCGATTAACGCCTCCCCCGCCGCCAACAGTCGCCAATGTAGCAGCAACAGCAGCCACAGCCGGTCCAACAGCTGCCATAACACTACCGGTAACAATGCCCGTTGCCGTTGCAGTGGCAGCACCAACCGTTGCAGCAACCCCAGCAGCAGCCACGCACCTAATCAACATACCCGCCCAGATCAGTACACAACCCCAGCAGAAGCCCACTCCGGTGGCTGTAACCCAACAGCTGCTGAATCAGTTCACCGCCAATGCAACGCCAGCAACCACACAGTTGATTGCACGGGCTGAGTTTGTGGGTAGTGGGGCTGCAGTGGGTGACATTGTGACGATAACCCCACACACGGGCAGCAGTGCGTTGCCCACGCTGCCTACGCTGACGCAGCAGCAGCAACAGTTGCAGCATCAGTTGGCACAGGCGCAGCTGCGCAATGTGACGGTGCAACAACGACAAGCTATGCCACAGCAGCAGCAACAGGCACAGCAGCAGCAACCGCAACAGCAGCAGCAGTTGCTCTTCCAGATGCAGCGGGATATTAGTGGCGCGCCTGCAGTGATCTCCTCGCAGAGCATTGTCACATCACGCAGCGGCAATCATATGATCTACACTACCAGTACCGGCGAGATTATGACGGCTGCGCAGGTGGGTGGTGGACAGAAGGTCACCTATGCCATACAAAAGAGCAGCGGGGCTGGCAGCACCACTTCCCTCGGCCCCAATACGGTGATAACGCTCTCCAATGTCAAGCTACAGAATGATGATGGCAGCAATGCAGCCGGCTCCACACCGTCCAGCGTCAACATCATTAACACTGCCAGCGGGCAACAGTTGGCGGTGCATAGTATATCCGGCATACAGCAGCAGCAACAGTCGCAGCAGCTGCAGCAGCAGACAACAGCCGGCAGTCCACTGATTGTGGCCACGCCCACACGCAACAACACCCATCAGCAGCAACAGCAGCAGCAATTGGTGCAGCAGCAGCAGCAACAGCCAATTGTCTGGCGTCAGGTCAGCGGCACGAACACAGCCGTGGCCACCACAGCAGTGCTCTCCAGCACCACCACCGAGGCAGCCACCGCCATGGGCAACAAAATTCTGTGGACAAGTCGTGCCACGCAGAAACGGCAAATGAATGGGCCCGAGAATACAGGTAAGTCACACGTGGAACAAGTGCTATAAATATTCAATGACTTTCGAAACACCTCGATATATCTGAAGAATGGCTGCATTCAGCAGAGCTTGGCTAGTGATAAATGTGTTATTTATTCTCATAAATTTTGAAAATTGGGAATCTGCTGGGTCCCAGATTGAACTGCTTGAAATGTAGAAGCTTAACTGAGACAGATAAAGGAAAAGAAGGGTTAGACAAATTTGCTTAAGGACACGATGTATATCTTACCGGAAATGAAAACAATTTCAATTTGTTCGGGCAATATTATTGAGTCTCCTTGTAGTTCCAAGTTGTATCAACTATAACTTCTCCTCTTCAAGGCCGTGCTTGAAGAACATGAGGATTGGCACGCTTTGTCCGTCAATTTCACGATATTCACACATGGCAACCATGCCCTCAATATCCATGGACTCGCCTGTGAAAAACTGCAGTTCCTTGAATCGACTTAGTATGTTCTTGACAGCCTTGTTCACATTGTTCTTGAATATGTCCACTTGATCGGGGTCATTCGCCTGCAGCTTTTCGAGCACCTTCTTCATGTAGTCCTTCAGGTGCAGAGTAAAAGATTTCTTATCACCAAACGCATAAGATTCGTGAAGACGATGGTTCAATATGATATCAACACCAGATTCGATAGCTTCCTCGGTGCCCTCATCAGTTTCCTCAGCCGATGGATTGGACCCAGCAAGCACAATGCTATCGTAGTTGCGTTTTATGAGCGTGCCTTGCACTTCGTAGATAACCTCATCCACCAGCTTCATCTTATAGGTATCTGTGAACATCTCGTCACCGGTGATGATATCCTTATACACTTTCATTTTGAATAAATGACTACCGCAGATTCAATACGATATTGATAGAAGAGAAAACTTGAATGAAACTCAAAATTGCTGTTGTTGTGCGAAGTTAAACTCGATTCTTATATCAGTTGAAGTGTAATGCAAAGTTAGCTTGACGCTAACTAACTAGTAATGAAATTACTATTACAATAGAGCAATAAGTGCATATGTAGAGAGACTAGCAGATTCCAAGTTGCTCTATTTCAAGAATACACCCATAGCTCGGTTACAGCCAATCAAATTTAGGTTAGGTTGAGGCAAAAGGTGTCGTCATATTTTATTGTATTTAGGGTTTCCTATCACTCCACAGGATGTACGAAATGTTGTTGCTGTGTTCCGAGTTGTTATTAATAATATCCCTCCCTTTTGCAGACATTAACAAGCTGCTACTCAATCGAAAGTTCTCGCAGCGCAAGGTGGGGCAGCAGACGGTGGCACAGCAACAAATACAGCTGACGAAGCAGCAGTTGCAGCAACTGGTGCAGCAGGAGGATGAACTGGTGGTCAGTGGAGCTGGTGAGCAGTTAACGCTACAGGACGGCAGTGATGCCCTGCAGCAGCAGCAGCAGCAGCAGCTGCAACAACAACACCAGCATCAACAACAGATGCAAAAGCTGAGCAAGGTGATTAAAATGGCACAATTTCCATTGTTGGTGTCAGATCTGAATCTGCAGCAACAACAGCAAACGAGCCAACAGCAGCAACAACAAAAGCCCAATTCGGCCTCCACAATCGCAGCCAATCATAACTACAGCTTGCAGCCAGCAACGGCGATCATCACCTCTCTGGCTGCCCCCCAGCAGGCCAACAAGATCTTCCTGTCAAGCAGCAACAGCAGTGGAGCTAGCGGCGGCAACTTCACAATTGCCACTGCCAGTGAGCTTCAGGCGGCAGTGGCTGCCAGCAATGCGGGTCAGCAGAAGCTGCACTACAAGGAGCTGCCCAATGCCAATCTCAAACTGAACTTTGTGAGCAGCACAGGCGGAGGTAATGCCACGGATGCGCTGGTCAATCAATCCACTCAGCAGCTTGGCGCCACCACAGTGGTGTTGAATAAGACGGGAACAGTGCTGCCTGCCACCATGATGCAGCAGCAACAGCACCAGCAGCAACACCATAAGCTCAAGACCAGCGGTGGGCAGGTGCAGGTGCCGGTGACGGCAGCAGGGGATAAGCGTGTGGTGTACACGGGAGTGTTGAATGTGAAGCCACTGCAGAAGAACCACAGCGGACAGATGCAGATGCAGCTGGGACCTGGTGGACTGCAGCAAGTGCTTCGCGGACGTATCAACAACTCGGCAATACTCGCACGTACGCTGCCCTTGGGTACCACTGTAAACAGCACAGGTGGAGCTGGCGGCGGGGCTGGAGGTGGCACGCCGGCCACCATACGACAGTTGGTCACCAGCAATGCCAACAATGTGGGCCCAGCAGACGCAACTGGCAAAGAGCAGGTGGGCAAGACGCAGCTGATGGTGGAGCAGGTTATAGCAACCAACAATGGTGGCGTCGTGCTGCCTACTAGCAACAACACGAACAACAACAACAATAGCAGCAACAGCAACAACAACATAACCAACAACAGCAGCAGCAATGCCAACAACAACAACAATGGCAGCAACACAGCAGCAGTCGCTGGCATAGCTGCAACCGCTGGCGCTGCAGCAACAACTGGAGCAGCAGCCACTAGCAGTGTGAATGCGACGCCCACAATCCACAGATGAGACCCGGAAGGTAGCTAACAGCCAACAGCCATGGCAATACCAAATGCACCAGCTGCTGCTTGTTGCACCCTTAATCTGCCCAGCGGCACCTCGCTCAGCCTGGCGGTGTCTAGTACGACGAGTCCTCTGATGCTGGCCACATTGGGTCAACTGTTGCAGCCAACATCGTCGCAGTGTTGTTGTGCGCTCTGCCTGGTCAAGCTGGCCAAGGAGTAGCCAACAGTTGTGGAGGAACTGCACATGCACAGTCCCCAGAATGTCATGTGCGAATTATCCAAAAGAGCATAAGATGAATTGGCATATTCAGATTGAATATGAAGTGGAATGGAGTGCACATGTGCCGTGTGGCGTGTGGTAGGCAGGGCGGGCTGGGCGTTATGACTTAGCAACTCTTATGATTATCATGTAAAATGTACTTTGTAATTAGTTTGCTTAATTCACTCCGACAGAGCTGAAGCAGGGGAGATCAGAGGGGAGAGTGCAAAACACTTGTGTTTGTGTATAAATCAAACAGAAGCAGGAGCAAAAACAAAGCCACCAATAACAAAACAGTTCACTTAATTTTAGACCTATGTGTGTGTGTGTGTGTGTGTGTAGGTGGGTGGGTGTTGCGCGTTTGTGTGTGTAACGATTACAGGTCTTATTTTCAAGATCGTCTAGCCCTTAAATCCTACAATACTTATTTAATGAAACAAATAATAGAAGCTACCGCTCAGCCCCAAGTAGCGAGTTAAACAAACCGACTAACTAAACTATGAATAGAAACTTAAAGATAAAGCAAGTATAAAGTTAATACAACTCATATGTTATATAGAACAAGAAACTGTAAATATTTCATAATTTGTAATTGATAAAACTATTAAAGATGTTTAGTAATACAAGCTAATGTTAGTTGGCAACTCCACACACACACACACACACACGCACACACCACTCACCCGCACTCACACACACTCACCCATTCACGTACATTATGTGGCACGTCATAGGCTCTCCTGGAGCTGTGCTGCCGTTTCAGAACCCCGCGCGCTTTAGCCAAGCTGCCACGCCCACCACATCTAGACGCAGGCAGCGTAGGCAACATAAGTAAAATATAAATTATAAATAAATTATAAATGAATAAGAGTTATATAGCAGCAGAACCTAACGTTTTGCATCACGTAAATTGTAAAAACGAAAAGAAGAAAATACCATTTAAACTATGTTTAGTTCTTTCAACTACGAGAGAGGCAGAAGAATAAGCTGAAACAGGGCAGAGTGTAAACACACCACAACAACATAAACACACACATGTAGCATCCACCCATACTCTCACACACACACACAGATAAACAGAACACAACACTATTAATGTACGCTATTATTAATATAAATATTATTGCTATTATTAATTAATTAATTATTCTTATTTTTATACAAGGTAATACTTTTAATTCTAACTGTAACTGTAATTTCTAAGTGTAAGTCGAGTTGCTTGCGCATTATATAATAATAATGATATAATAGCGATACGATGAGTAAAATCTTTTAAATCCCAAAAACATGCAAAATCAACAACAAAAATATAAAGTTTATAATACATAATTATGCATTATATATAGAATTATATATATAAATAAAGTAAAGTAAATTTAATCTTACTGTAGCTGTACTTTCTTTAGCCTGTAAAATAGTGCGTTAAGAGCAAGCGATAATAAATGGAAACAAATTGCAACTAAAAGGCAAAATTAATAAAACAAAATAAAGCAACAACAAGAAACAGAAACAAACAGCAAGAGAAACACATGATTGCGGCAAAAAACAAAAAAGAAAACAAACAAAATTATGTTTAGTATAATTTTATTCTTATTGTGCATAGAGTTTTTTTCTATTTTGTCGTAGGTGTTAGAAAATGTAGTGTTGACGTTTCGATTCAAGTGAATGATAAGGTCTCAAATTAAAAATTTTAACTTCAATATTGATGGTTTTAAAGCTTTCCCTTTTAAATTCATAATACAAGATTGCAGTTATTTTCAAAAATGTATCTTTCCATTTGAAAATCGATTGAAAACTTGAGAGATTTTTACCTAAAATCAAATATGTTGTACTGTATTAATGTTCTATTAAATTATTTTTATTTTGTCAGTGGATAGATTTCTTGTTGCATAGTGTACTTATTTTGATTTGATTTCAGTTCCGGACGAACGACTGAAGGCTTTAGTAACACTGAGAATACCCAAGTTCCGCTGTAGCTAACTAATGTCTCTGTCTATACACATGATTCGCATATATACGATAGATATGTAAACATATATTCGATTTATATAGTACTATAGGCAGTCGTACGAGCATGCATGTGTGTATATTGTACCTTGCATAATCTCATACAATATAATTGTGTACTTAATGCCCGTATACCCACGCCTCGCCACGGTCATGGGGTATTTCGGTTTTACATGTGAAGTTATGCAAATCTTTTTTTACTACTCCATAAAGTAAATTGTGATGTGTATTATGATTTAGTTTTGACATTTTCGCAACTACAATTACGGGTAAACACACGAAATCTATTAAACGATTGCATTGTATAGGGAAAACTTACACACACTTAAGGAAAATCTAATATATACGGACATAGATTTGACCTCTCGTTGTTGCATGGTTTGTTTCTCTTATTTCACCTTTTAATTTTCAGCATTCCAGCAAGTATTGTATAATGCAGTATATATATATATATGTACATGTAAATCTCCCGATCTAGCTTAGACACACGTAAAAATTAAATATACCCCTTCGGTACTTGACGCGTACAGGGTGTAATGATAGCTTTGCCCAGACGCCCGCCTCTTTCATTCGACTCTTTCCTCCTCTATCTGTCTTAGTAGGGGCGTCTGGTTTTCGTCTACATTTTAACTGGTAGCTGGTATACCCGATTTGTAAATATGTATGTATGGGTGTCACAGAAATAAGCATATACGATATAATATACCAATTTTTTATGTGTACTTTACAGTTTTTATCTTCTTCTTTTGCATGAAATGTACACAATGAAGTAAATACAAACTGCAAACTCCTTATGCTGTTTAGGCACAGCCTCCACATACACACACCGTCACGTACATAGTCCATAAACTGAGGACACTTTCAATTTCTCATACCCTGGAAAAAGTTCCCTATCCCAGACATGGTATACCCCTCTAACTAAACGGATATGTTAAATTACCAAACGAGTATTAATAGCTTAAAATAATATACATATATACGGATAAATATATGCATATAGTCTCTGTAAAAATCTTCAACTATTTACAAAAAAATTGCTAAACCATTTCGTACAGGCAGTCACGTTCTCAGCTGCGAAATCAACTCGAAATCTCTTTCTCTGTATGTGCACACTCACTAACTTTTGCTGTTGATCCGTTTTAAAGTCAGCATAAATATTGAATATCTATATATATAGTAGGTGTTTTTTTGGGTTGAGATCGTTAATCGGAACGTGACTGTTTAACAGTATACATATAAATATATAAATAGTTATTGTTTGTAAATCAAATAAGAAAACTGGAAACGCTTGTTGTGGTAATTAAGAAAAACCCAAATATAACAAAAACAAAAAAATTGCAAAAAAAAAAAATAAAACATAAATGAAAATATCTCATATGATAATCTACATAATAGATACATAATACTTGGTACACTGTAAAAACAAACTAAAGCACAACATTATTATACATAGTACATATAAATCGTATGTGAAATGAAAATAAATTAATGTTTATAACAATAACGGAATGGCTTAAGCGTCTTTAACTCCTTCTCAAAGACATAAACTAATTGTAGTATGCAAATCATCGAATTACACTTAGTTTAAATTACGATTAACCAACGGAGACTGAGCGGATCTCACATGCGTATGTGCATATGGGATTCATATAATATTCAGTAAGTATATTTTCAAGAAAACCCCCAGAATAATTTACTAGCTTCTTACTTTTCTTGCCTTTTTACTCGTCGTCGTCGTGTTTTACGATATGTTAATTTCCACGCAAGTGATTTTTATTGTTATTGCACAGCCTATCGAGTTGAATTGTCCACAAAGTAAAGTTGTACCTGACAAATAGGCAAACACATTAATATTTTAACTAGCCAAAGATCAATTTCCACACTCGTGTAAAGCCACAAAATCGAGTCGAGAGTCTGTTTTGTTTATTTGCACCTCGTGAACGTGCCAATATCAATTAAGGTGTCTTTGACAAAAATACGGAAAACAAAATAAAAAGCAAAGTTTGAATTAAAATACAAGCTACATTTGGTCCTCTCTAGTTTGATAGCAACTTCGTACGCTATGGGCTTAACTGTATTACGAACGTCCATATTACGGAATCATAAATTTAGGATCTAAGAGTGATTTCCCGAATGCTTGATAATAATTCTAAGACTAGAAATGTTAGTGTAAATATCTCGGAGGGTTACAAAGGTCAGAATTGAATTCGATTTTTCCTAAAATATGGTTAATTCAAAAAAAAGCCAGGGCAGCTACAGTGGGACGCAACTGTAAAACAGTAGAAGATCCTGTGCATTGCTTTGCCTTGGGCGTTGGGCAGCATCTATGTATATACATACATATATACATAAACACATCAATTTATTCATACAAATAAACGGACAATCATGGCTTCCCCCTTCCTCTGCCCAAAGCCTAGTACAGAAAATTTCTTATGGAATATCTCCGGTATTTATTATCCGATTGGGCTGCAAATCGCACCAAACATTCTATCAAAAGCTTTATTTTTTTAGACCCTGCACTTTAAAAAAGTACAAAAGGGTCTATTAAGTTTGTGCAAATGACATTTGTGTGTAACAGGCAGAAGGAGGCGTGGCAGACCCCATAAAGTATATATATTCTTGATCAGGACGACGAGCTGAGTCGATATAGCCCTGCCTGTCTGTCCGTCAGTCTGTATGAGCACCTAGATCACGCAAACTATAAGAGCTAGAGACTCAATTCTTTTTTGTGTGGTTCGTGAATTACATAAGCAGGTCAAGTTTGTTTCTGATTTCCGATATCTCCTCCCTCTCCCCCTCAAAATTAGCAAAAAAAAAACATGTAAAGTTTTGGAGTTACTGTCTTCTTTCTTTGCATGAATAAAGCTTAAGGCACATTGAATGTTTCAGTCCAATCGGATAATAAACAGCGCAGATATTGGATACTCAAATTCTGTACATTGGGCCTTGGGCCACTAGACCGTACGCGTGAGTTGTTAATGTGGGTACGTGCACATCTATGTGTGAGAACTGGTTACTGTTTGTATTTGCGCTTATATTTATATGTGTAAGTGTATGTGTGTATGGATCAGCTGCTGCAGGGTTTCCTACTGTCGGTTGCGTCCGACCGTAGCTTTTACAATTACAAATCTAGCAACAACATCTAACTTTAAACTCGTATACCGCAGCTTCTAGAAGTCGCAGTATTATAAAGTTTGGACATGATAAAAATAAGATTCATTTACTAATAAATGCAATTTGTTTTTTCCAAATATCTTTATTTGTTCAAAAGTTATGATTCTTGCAACGTAAATTCGCCGAATACGCCACTGTGCGTCGTGTAGGCCATGTCCCAGGGATGGTGGAGATCGGCCATATTGCATAGTTCTAGGAAACACTTACGGTTTCTGGATCTGATGCACCTTCTTTTCTCTCGGTACTCGGAGCTTAGCTGGAAGAAGCTAGTGAATCGTCAAAGCCTCCTGCGAGGCCACAAGCTCCGTCTGTTGAGGGGCGAAAATCTTATGGATCTATTATCACTAGCGGAGTACTCAGAGGTAATGCTGAGGTCTGGCACAGATGCTACGCCGGCTACATACATAGGTACAGAACGTGTACTCAGTATGTGTGTACATTATATTATGTATATAGCTTGTGTATGCTGGTACTGCTATCAATGCCCAAGGCAAAGTAAAGTACACGGTCTCCTACTGTCGATTGAATCCGACTGAAGCTTTCCGAGTTTTTAGACCCTGTACTTTAAAAAAGTACAAAAGGGTCTATTAAGATTGTGCAAGCCCGAAATGTATGTAACAGGCAGAAGGAGGCGTGGCAGACCCCACAAAGTATATATATTCTTGATCAGGACGACGAGCTGAGTCGATCTAGCCATGTCCGTCTGTCCGTCTGTCCGTCCGCCCGTCCGTCTGTCCGTCTGTCTGTCCGTCTGTATGAACACCTAGATCTCGTAAACTGTAAGAGCTAGAGACACCATATTTGGCAGTTAGATGCCTCTATAGTGCAAGCAGATCAAGTTTGTTTTTGATTTTTGATACCTCCTCCCCCTCCCCCAAAAACCGCGAAAAACTGCCACACCTTCAATTTTAAAGATACAAATACTATAATCTTATGGTAATCTTTATCTGTACTGTGAATTGTGGCTCAATCGGATAATACACACCGGAGATATTCAAGATTCAATTCCCAGTACAAGGTAAGGGGGGAGCAGCGCGAGCTATGTGTGGTTGCGTGTGACTTTGCGCTATGTGTGCATGTCTGAGTGTTCGTTAGCGTGTGTGTGTGCGAAGGAAAGTACAGGGTCTCCTACTGTAGCTTTCCGAGTTTTTTTTATTATTTGAAATTATTTTTAAGTAGCTCAAATTATTTTAAATTAATTTATTTTTTAAAAAGTAATTTCAAATTCCATGTGGAAACCGAAACAGTAAGATGGAAATGTTACGGAATTACTATTTAAAAGAATGAAATCTAGAAAGTACTTCTTCCCGCCTCTTCTATATTTAATTTGCATGCACGTGTCAGACTCCAAGTAATTATTGTAAAGTTTTGTGAGTAACATGTCAAATGAGCAAATGGTTATACCCTTTCGAAGAGTAGTAAAAATTTAAATTGAGTTTTGTAAACTTGCTGCTGAAACTGAAGCGAATAAATGAATGCCAAACTGTCCAAATCAAATGGCATGCGCTTTGCATGCTCCCAGCTTCAGCTCCAACTCCAAGTCCAACTCGATCTCTAAGCTGTCCACTCAGTTCAACCGTCTGTCTGTCTGTCTGTCCACTGTCCGTGTTGCGAGTGTGAAAAATGTAATTTTTTTATTTTGGCATCGATTTCGAATTCGCATGCATTTTGGTGCGTTTTGACCAGGCTCAGACCTGAGGCCTGCTGAAGGCCCAGCAGCCTTATTGGTCGTGACGATACACTGAGCAAAAATGCAATCTAAAATTGTGCGTACTCAAATTTGGAGTGCCAACCTTCTGAATCAGAATCAATGTTTAGAATGTTCTTAAAGTAAAGGCGAAAAATATCAATGAATTCCTTTTAATAACAAATAATTTCGTATTTAATAGAAAAAGAACATAAGTTGCTGCCACTTTTATAATTGTAATAGTAACTTCAATATTACTATTTATTATTTATTGTCTTCTAAGTTCAACTGCCATAAACTTACGTAGTGTTTTTATTTGCTTTGGTCCTGCCTATGAGACCGTAACTGGTGTTAACCTAATTTTTAGACCCTGTACTTTAAAAAAGTACAAAAGGGTCTATTAAGTTTGTGCAAATGACATTTGTGTGTAACAGGCAGAGGGAGGCGTGGCAGAGCCCACAAAGTATACATATTCTTGATAAGGACGACGAGCTGAGTCGATATAGCCATGCCCGTCCGTCCGTCTGTCCGTACGTCTGTATGAAACCGAGATCTCGGAAACTATAAGAGCTAGAGACGTAATTTTTTGTTGTTTTACATAGTTAGGCCAAGTTTATGTTTCTAGTTTGATATCTCATCCCCCTCCCCTGCAAATTTGCAAAAATGTTCTTAGCATGTGCAGTTTTAGAGTCATTGGATTTTATTCCGTGAATAAAGCTTTAGATCAATTTTCTGTATGTGATTTTGTGATTTTAAATTGTGAGTATGAATTTCTGGATGAGTATGTGGTTATTGTTTGTATTTCCGCGTATACTTGTTTGTACATGTGTATGTGTATTTGAGTAAGTACATATGTATGTACATATATGCTGCTGATATTATCGACGCCCAGGGCAAATCAAAGTATAGGGTCTCCTTCTGTCAGTTGCATCTGACTGTAGCTTTCCGAGTTTTTATATATATTTTTTCTGTTTTTTAGCTACCAAACCCAATTTTCAGACCCTGTACTTTAAAAAAAGTACAAAAGGGTCTATTAAGTTTGTGCAACTCAGAAATGTATGTAACAATGTTTATAATTTTATATTTCATTCCTCTCCCACTCAAATTTGCAAAAATGTATAAACATAGCTTATAATGCTTAGAATGATTGGTGCGATTGGGAGCTAAATCGGACCACAAACAAAGAATCTACTATGAGGAAAAGTACTGACGCATAATTTTCATTAACACTACATAAATTTGAATCTGTTTTTTGTGTAGTATTTTTTTAAATTAGAGGGCTAACACTATAAACTTCTGGTAAAACCCGAAAAAAAACTATGTGGTTTAGACAAAGCATTACGTAAGTTCATTACTTGGACTTGTGTATAATCATTGGAAAGATGGTGATATAATAGCAAATATAAGCTAGACACGTTTTAGGTCCATAAATAAAGTTATGAATTGAATGCTTCAATTTAATATTTCTGGCAAATGTCTGGCAAATTTGCTCGCTTTTCTCAGTGTAGCTGTAGCCATGGATATGGTGTTAAATATTTGAAAGCAACTGCATTGCAGTTGTCACTCAGGCTGCTCGTTGTTGGTATTGCTCTTGTTGTTGTTGTTGCGATCTCAAAAGTGCAACAGAAGCTCATTTTGCTGTCATGTCGGGGTGTCATGTTGCAGTGTTTTAGCTGCCGCATGTCGATTTCTAGCTGGCAAGAGGAAAAGCTAAGCTCGTAAAAAAAATAATAAACTAAGGCTTGCTGGATATTCGTTAACGGTACGTTGACACACACAGACACACACACACATGAATATCAAGATGTGTCCAGTTGCCCGATACACGCAGCACATGGACATCTCTGACCTTTCACCTATCGCAGCTTACTCTACTCCCTCTCCTTTTCCCTTTCCGCTCTCTCTTTGTACCTTTGTCACATTTGAACTGCTTAGCATATGCAATACAATTGAAATCTTATGCACTGATTAGGTCGCATTAGATCGCAATTAAGTAAAGCTGCAGCAAACATTCACACACATGTATGATCGACTCACATGAGGGTTGCTCGAACAGTTCGCAATGATAAGTCAAATAATAATCTGTACTCAATAATAAATCTACTATATAATTGTAATGGATTTTGTAAACACTGAATTAGTTATGTATATAAAGTTATATATTATAAAGCAAAAAGGGAACTGGGCACACTTAAAGCGGGAAGTACCGTGGAAAAGAAAAAATTTAAGAATTTCGAAAACTATTAGACAGTCGATTTCCTTATTTAGCTATTATAGAATATTAGTTATATAGAATATTTGTTATTACTAAGTATAGTAAGGTCTAGTCGCTCTTAAGTCAACCGATTCAGTCTAATATAGAATGTTGGTCACACAATTTTACAATTAAATTAATAGACTTGTTGTAAAAAAACCATCGCCTACATATTTTAAAATTAAGAAAAAAATTCCGTTGAGTGTGATTTAAATTTTGAAAAGTTAATCACAAATATGTAAAATATTTGCCAATTTGAATATACATATTTCTTTTTATTTTATTTAAACTTTTCTCAGTCTTTCTTACAGTTAAGGTGCGGTACTCTTACTGGCGCGCATATATCCAACTCTTTCGTATTTGGTATATTCTGCATACAAGAAACCAAATTTAAAAGATATTTTGCGAAATTCGAGTGTTTGAACTCACGAGAGTGACGTTTAGAAAATCTCTTAATTTGGAAATTTTAGAGCAATGAATACGAATTAGAAAAAACATCAATTCGATTTCGAGCATTTGAAATGAGGCTTGAAAATTTGAATTTCACCATTCTCTACTGTGTTTACATTGACGCTTCGGAAGTTCTTATACTTCATATGTACGTAAAAAACTTAATATACGATTTATTTTGGTGAATGCCACAAATAAGATCATCTGAAAATGTCTACGTCACTAGACAAGATATTCATCTTCTAGCTTTTTAAGAAACAGCCTATGAGTTATGATTTACATTTTATATAAAGGAACTAAGCGGGTAATACGACCTTATCTTTTAACCAATTTAATCATTGTCAAGCCACTTCTTTCCACTTCATCGACAGAACCAATCCTTGCCTATCTGTTTCTTTATATATTCGAGTATATATAAAGATCGCAAACCCCTCAAGCTCCTCTCCAGGCCATACTATATAGGTAGTATAGGTATTTTAGCTGTGGGTCACACTTGAAGAGCCATTCAATGCTTGGGGGTTTGCCTAATTTGATTGCAGAGCTTAGATTTGTGTCTTGTGGAGCTTGGCAAACGTGACTAGAGAGTCCCCAAGTAGGCTTAGGCTCGGGTTCGGGCTCGGGCTCGGGCTCGGGCTGGGGCTCAGGCTCTGGAGGCTGGAGATGCGATTTGGATGTCTCTTTGGTCTGCTGTGAATCTCGAACCGAATGTTTGCCACAATTTTCGCTTGTCGTATTTCGCTTTTAATTGGCTACATGACGTGCCAACTGCGCCTTGAACGCCATGAAACATGGATACCAGTATGCAAGACATGACCACGTTCTGCACCCCACAACTGAGAGCAACCTCTGCGCCATATTTTGCACTCAATTCGAGATGCAGCTCCTCCTCTTTCAGCTCTTGCTGCTGGTGGCAAAAGGTGTTGCTCCTGTTGCTGTTTTTACAGGCATTTCAGGCTCGATTTCCACTCGTTTGTTTTGCTTGTGAAGCATCGTTTGTTGCTGCTGTTTGGCTGACTACTTCGTTAGCGTAGTCATGAGTTGATTTAAGCCACTTTCCCTACTCTCCCTCCGTCAGCCCTCCTTAAAGCCATACTGTGTGAAATGCACCACATTTTGTTCACTGGAGTTAACCTATGCGCGGCAAGCTCATGATGTTTTCCAACAAACTCATACCGTCCACAATTTGTATCTTATCTTGATGCCTTTAGCAAGTAGATTAAGAGAAAAGGCTAGCACAGGTATAGAAGATCACACTGGCCTCATCTCATTTTAAAATTATCTTCGATAATAAAGACAGAAGGATTCATCCTGAGTAAGTAATCACCTCAGGTAATTAACTGTAGCTCTACAGTGCGTTTCATAATTATAAGACACTTTAGAATTTGTTTAAATAAAATTAATAGGATTCAGGCAAAACCGATTGGAAGAGGTTCTCAAAGGTCGAGAACGATATACTAAATATAAAAAAAAATTCAAAAAAATTGTCCACCTAACGGTTCTTGTTTAAAGGATGGGTGTTTTATGATAATGAAACACTAAAAAGTCACATCAAAACATGCTTTCAGTAATAAAATTCATGAGAAAAATAGTTCAATGGAAAAACGCAAAATTCTAACACTGAATTCCAAGCTTAGATGTATACGTGTTGTATTTGCAAAAAATGTCGGCATTAGCAAGCTTTAAGCACCAGTTATAAGATATAAATAAGTGTCTTATGATTATGAAACGCTCTGTATATACAAAAAATCTAACCCCAATCCCATTCCAGATTTACTCGTCTCAAGAACTACTCATACATCTTTTTATACCCCGCATCCATTGAAAGTATAGATTTTCAAAAATCTAACACAAACTTGATCATGCACTACAGGGGCATCTAACTGCCTAATATGATGTCTCTAGCTCTTACAGTTTACGAGATCTAGGTGTTCATACAGACAGACAGACAGAAGGACAGGCGGACGGACGGACAGACGGACATGGCTATATCGACTAAGCTCGTCATCCTGATCAAGAATATATATACTTTGTGGGCTTTGTCACTCCTCCTTCTGCCTATTACATACATTTCTGAGTGGGACAAACTTAAAGTACAGGGTCTAAAAAGGACTACCTAGACAGCAGAGAACACAGCGAAACGAGTAATAAAATTTATGATCTAGCCAAAGTCTTCCACTTAGCTGTTATTGTGTTGCTCTCCCTTCATTCCTTTTAGCATGCTGCAAAAACATTTATTGATTTGCAGTAAGTTGGGATTGCTTTTACTTCTATTTAGTAGTAATTTGTATTTCTGTATTCTGCTGTCACTCTCAATGCATCAATTGTCAACAAATTGTCAGCAGCAATTGGCACTATACAAACATCAATAAACAGTTTTGATTGCTATTCGGCTTCATTGTGCCACGTTGACATTTTCTGGCCAAGACAGGTCCACAGCGAAAAGTTAAATGGGCTTTGGGCCAAGTTTGATCGATGCGCGAGACGAGAGCTCAACTTAAACGCTAATGTGAATGGTGTCAGCTTTATGCACTGTTTTAGGCTTGACTAAATTTATGACAAGTCTACATTTTCTTACACTCAAGCTACAATTAACCGTTGGCCATTAACTGTGGAGCAAATATTTCGTTTAATTGCGCATCAGAGTCGCTTTCATCGCTGGCATTTCTCGCTAACTTTTCGCATTTCTCATTTTGTATGCAGCTGTCGAGGCCGAGAGCTATAAGCGCTTTGTTACATAGTTTACACTGTGAGAAAATCAATTAAAAGAAATAATAAAAATGCGGTATTTAAAATAATGCTTTTGTTTGAATAATTGCGTAGCAGTCAGAAGATACACTTTGTTGGAACTAAGGCCCAGTTTCATGTTGTGTGCACCTTAGTTTTACAGCTTGAACCTCAACAACTATTCACTGAAAAATATACACTAAGTCTATGTGCATCCTGGTAGTACACCCTGAAAATTGGGAGTACAATAGCTAATATTCAAATACAAATTTTACATTCAAATTCAACCTACGACGTGACGCAATTAAAATAGTTGACCTAACCGATGTTTACTGTAAATTTGTTATTTGTTGAATATGCAGATATTGTTGTTAAATAGCTGCAATATTTTAATTAATAGGTCTACAATTAAAAAAATATTGTTCTTGTATTATTGCTGTCTTATTATTAAAAGTTATTTCTAACAGTACGAGTCTTGCTACTTAAAAATTGGTTGTTGTTTACTTAATATTACCATTTCTTTCAAATATACATGTATTGTATATTTACTAGTTCCCATGTGTAGACAATTAAGAATTTAGTGGCATTTTATACCTGGGCAAAATCAGTTTTCTTAATTAGCTATTTAATTTTCATTTTCAACTTGTTTGTGTTCAATTTTTGACAATTTTATTATATATACATAATATTTCGCTATGCTTCAATGGTTTCATTATTAGTATTAACAGTTCACTTTTTCTCTAAAATAATAAGTATACTTCAAATTATTGGTAACTAAGGCCATAAGGTAACTATGTCAATGGTTTTAAACTCAATTTCGTAAATATGTCACAAATTCTACAAAAAACACTCAAATTAATTGCTCTTAATTAATTTTGTGAACCTAAATTAAAAAACTCGGAAAGCTACAGGTGGATGCAACCGACAGTAGTAGACCCTGTACTTTCCTTTGCACACACACACGCTCACGAACACTCACACATGCACACATAGCGCAAAGTCACACGCAACCACACATACGCTCGCGCTGCTGCCCCCTTACCTAGTGCAGGGAATTGAATCTTGAATATCTCCGATGTTTATTATCCGATTGGGCCAAATTGTGGCTGTGGTAGTTTTCGCGGTTTGTGGGGGAGGGGAGGCAGGTATCAAAAATCTAACATAAACTTGATCTGCTTTCACTTTAGGGGCATCTAACTGCCAAATATGATGCCTCTAGCTCTTACAGTTTCCGAGATCTAGGTGTTCATACGGACGGACGGACAGACAGACAGACGGGCATGACTATATCGACTCAGCTCGTCGTCCTGATCAAGAATATATATACTTTGTGAGGTCTGCCACGCCTCCTTCTGCCTGTTACACACAAATGTCAATTGCACAATCTTGATAGACCCTTTTGTACTTTTTTAAAGTACAGGGTCTAAAAATTGTACATTGTTGGCAAATATTAATTAAATTCGTTCATTTTAGATATTCGAGATTGAACTAGAAACTACTAAATTTTGCTCAGTGCAGTGCCACACTATCATTTGATAGGCTGTAGCTACATTTGCATCTGCATCTGCATCTGCATTTTGCATCTGCATCTGTGTCTGCATAACCTCCAAAATGAGTTCGTCATGAACAAATCAATTTCGAGACCTCTATGGCTCTCGCAAAGTAAAAATTGGTTAAATGTAACAAAAATGCAAATTTCCTGCTTAAGGCAAAGGGGAACATACATAACTGAGGTATACTCAGTGGCTTCAACTCAGGGACTATCAGCAACCACAACTGCAACAGCAACAGCGATCGAGGTCTCGAAAAAGTTTTGACCTTTCAGTTTTTGTTGTTTTTGGGCAACAGAATAGTTTTTGTTGTTGTGGCTATAGCTGATTCCCTGGGGGTCTGTAGCAGGTGGAAAGATCATCACCAGCGCCGCAATTGTTGGCGTTAATACTAGTTGTTGTACAATAGTTGTTGTTATTGCTGCTGCTCTTACTGTTGTTGCTGTTGCTGTTGCTGCTGTTGTTGCTGTTGTTGTTGTTCATGTTGCTGTTGTGTGCCGCTTGCGAATATTTTCCATGCGGCTGATTAAATTGCGATAAATTTTGAGCAAATTGCAATTCGTGTACAACAAATTGCCGAGGCGTTAGGATCTAGCCGCGATAGCCGGATCTTGTGGGCGTTGCAACGACATCGAGTGAAAGCTCCTACTCCTCCTCCTGCTCTCTCTCTCTGCCGGCAGTCCGAGCTGAGCCTTATCGACGATAAATCAAATATTTGCATGCTGTGAGCCAGAACAAGATTGCAATTGACATATGCGACAGACAGACAGTGAGCCGCCTGAGTAGACAGACAGTTAGACAGACACACAGCTTAGACAGTTGGTGATGTTAAAAGCCGCACAGTGGGCCTAGGCTTGAATGTCTCTAATTATATTTCAAATTCTGCAATTCAGCATCACTAGCAGAGTTGAAATAGAGATGTTAGTACGCGTGTTGAGGTTTCAGGTTCTATATTGCAGATCCTGCAGCTTCTATCCTGCCTTATTAAAGGCAAGATACATATATACAATGTACACATTTTAATACACCGATGCTGATACAATGTGCACCACGTGCAGATGTTAAAATAAAAGTGTTTAGTTTTAATTCAATTTCCATTGTGTTTAGCTTTAAAATATGTTTAACACTAAGAAATAGCGAGTAAAACGATATGAATGAGTGACAGCAGACAGTCGGATTCAACCGACAGTAGGAGACCCTGTACTTTCGTTCGCACACACACACGCTAACAACCACGCACACATGGACACATATCGTAGAGTCGCACGCAACCACACATACGAATATCTCCGGTGTTTTTTATCCGATCGATAATTTCAAAGAACAGATAAAGATTATCATAAGATTATCGTATGCCAAAGCACAAGTTTGTATCTTTAAAATTGTGGATCTGGTACTTTTTCGTTGTTTTTAGGGGAGGGTGGGGGTTGTGGTATCAAAAATCGAACACAAACTTGATCTGCTTGCACTATAGGGGCATCTAACTGCCAAATATAATGTATCTAGCTCTTACAGTTTATGAGATCTAGGTGTTTATACAGACGGAGAGACAGACGGACGGACAGACGGACATGGCTAGATCGACTCAGCTCGTCGTCCTGATCATGGTCTGCCATGCCTCCTTCTGCCTATTACATACATTGCTGAGTTGCACAAACCTAATAGACCCTTTTGTACTTTTTTAAAGTACAGGGTATAATTAACCCACATATATTTACTGCTGTTATACCACTGGAAAACGCACTTTGCAGTAGCATTTTAAACTAGTGTACATGGTGTGGGAAACCAGGGTGTAAAAGCTTTGTGCAAATGTATGTATCAGACAAATGAAAGTCATCATAAAGTATATGCCTGTGTTGTCGGTCAGGACGAAAACCTGAGTCGATATAGCCTTGTCGAGTGCTTCCGACTGTTTGTCTGTATTTCTACGTATGGAAGGGCTTTTTTTTTTTAAAACTTTGCGTCGCCGTGTAGCCCAGCTTTGCCGGCATAATTGCAGCCATTTGCTCCACTGTGGTAAGCAAACAGTCAGTGGCGGAGGGAGGAGTTGGGGTTCATGTCATGCGATTGAAATTGAATGGTTTAAATGGTCATTTCAATGGCTGCAATTTAACAAGCCATAATTAGTTGATTGTTGTATGTACTAAATAAACAAGCAACAACAACAAAAGGAACAGCAACAACAACAACAACAACAGTAAGGAACGACGAGTTTGTTATAAACTCCGACTGACAATTGACATTTGCATAGGCCGTGTCGCTGTCGACGTCGCGAGACGTCGGTTCAATTGAAAGGACTCTCCGAGGCCAGTCGATACATACATAAATAAGCAGGCGTTACAAAATGCTCACACACACACACACACACACACACACAGAACAGAACAGACATCACACACATGTCCATGTCACATGCACTTGCAGCGCTGCTAGCGTCATACGTCGCGTCGTGGCCTGTCCGCCATATTGTCTGTTCTCTCTCGCTGGCCGCAAAAGCTCTCGACCGCAGGCACCGTTACAGTTGCTGTTGTTGCCTTTGCTCTTGGCTTTGGTTTCGGTTTCGGTTTTGCGTTCTCTGCTATTTATTAACCTTTTATTCAATGCTATTTGCTGAGGCAACTCACAGCAGCGACAACAATGAAAAGAAGGCAAACTGATGACAGGCCATCGCCTTGCAATTACCCATACCCATGCTTGAGGTTGCCTCATTCCTTTGTATGTGTGCGTGTGTGTGTGTGTGTGTGCTTTAGTTTTTGTTTGGGGCTGTGACAGTTTGATGTTAGTAGTAGCTATCGTATGTAATTAGGTGATTGTCTGTCCGGTTCAAATGTCGCGATTGTTTGCTTTACCCCTCGTTTGCATGTACACACACATGTACACATGCACATATGTGCATACATACATACATACATACATATGTGCATTTGAACTGCGCTCTGTACAATGGAGTCGGCACACACGAAAATGGCATTTGATATGGAAGTGGAGCGACAGGTTGATCGTTAAGGCGGAGCGCCAACTTGTAACTAATGATAGTTGATTATGTTTGTTGATTGAATGCAAACTGTAAGATTGAGTATATTCATTCAGTCTTCAATGCAATCAATTTAATTGAAAGAATAACGATTATTTTACTACGTTTTGTATGATTCTATGGAACAGTTCCTTTAGAGTCTACTGCTAAACTGTGGTTTATCATGCGACAGTTAAAAGTGTACTTCAGTTTAAGTTAAGTCTTGAAGAAGTTGTATTTAATTTAATAATTGCGATCATAGCTTGAGGTGGTGGGCACTTCATATAGAGTGGGGAATCAATGGATGGTACTGTCAGTAGTATCGAGGGTACATTTCGGTGCAGCATTTAAAAACAATCGATAGTGCTAAAAATTATTTTTGTCATTTGGACAATGTTTGGTATGCGTTTACAACCTATTCGGATAATGAGCACCGGAGATATTGGATAATCAATTTTCTGTACTTGGCATTTGGCTAGGGGAGGGGGAAGCCAAGCCGCTCGGCCGTATGCGGGATTTCTGATTGCGAGTATGTATGGCTTTTTAGTTTAGCGTCCGACTGTAGCTTTCCGGTTTATTATTTAATAATAACTAACAAAATAATATTTAAAAA